>SKCR01024404.1:0-183516 GCA_019454045.1 Zanthoxylum bungeanum | reverse complement strand
ATTAGTTGGAGGATCAGGTGGACCTGAAGAGGAGGGCTGTGAACTCAATGTTGGACAATTATGACCCATAACGTCACTATTTGTAAAAGACATTGTGGTTTTTGTACAAATTAACTATGTGACAATGGAAATTGCATTTTATCATTTTTAATTTGATTACTTTAATATATAAATGATAAAAGTCCTTATGATTAGTTCCAGATTACAAGATATGGGACAGTATCAATCCATAACGGTTTAATTATTAAATATCCCTAGTCGTAGTATTATCGAGACTGGACATCGATAATGCGGAATAGACTAGTATTGCACTTGTGCGTGTTATGGAAGCGTAACAACATAGTTCTCATATATTTAAGTATTGGATACTTATGCAAGTGTGATAGAAGGTTGTGTTTACCGATGGTACGGAAACAGCTTCGCTCTGGATAGACCCCGCGGAATCCCATTGGTAGTATGACTATATGTCTATGGGAATCCGCATCAGGGTAGGTGTATTTGGTCTTAACCTGAGACTTGCATCGGTAGTACTTGCGACAATCAATACGCTTTGGTTTTGGTCGTCCAGGACTTTAACAGGTTCTCTGTACGCTTCTTCTGGGTTTATTGAGAATCGTAGTGTATTGGGTGTGATGTCAAGATGGAAGTATCACTTCAGTCATATGGAGATGATGATCACGCAGGGATACATAACTGGTACTCTAATTGGTTGCAACCATCAGGATAATATGACATAGTCATGATTATCCGATTAAAGAGACTAGTTGCTAGTGATCCGATATATGCTTCGTACGGGGCAGACACTATTCAAGCCCCAGGCCTTGCATATGACATCCGATACTGGATAGCAATACGCAATACTACGTATACTACGCCTGACATAGATTATATATTCCTTTAAGAATATTTATGGAGAATTGGGTAGGCACAGTGTTTTGCTAGAAGCCAACCATAAAGTAATGTAATTGGTAAAAACGTAGTACTAGGTACGTACGTGTTCGGATAGTCCGGCGACCGGATTTACTACCAACATATCCAGGGATCTCATAGGTCGCTTTCCGAAGATTCACCGATGACGTATGATTCGAACATAATTAATCTAGGATTAATTACGGAGAGATTTTATCTAGAATAAAATACTATTTGAAGAGAGAGAACGATTAATTTGGAATTAATCGATAAAATAATATATTCGATATATTAAACGAAATTAGATTTCAACGCGGAATTAAAATTGGATTTTAATTCGGGCAAACGAATTAATTTAGAATTAATTCGCGAACGACGTGAATAGTAATTTTGCTAGGCATAAATATTTAATTAAGTTTCATTTAATTACGTCGCAACGGAAAATTCGTTAATTCGAATTAGCGAACCCGAGCCGGGAGTGTTTGCGGGCCCACTCGGATTTTGAATTCAAGTGGGGCCCACATGTCACATCACAAGTCACATCACTTGTCACTTTAGTTAACTTTAAGGTGATGGGTTTTGGTGGGTTGGTGAATACTTGTTTTACACTCCAAGTTGGTGAGATTTTTGACATATACCAAATATTGATTTTGGTATATCTTGAATTTGTTTTTTGAAAACAAAATAACAAGTCAAAAAAATCATCATCTTGCACTCTCTCTCTCTCCCTCACGGCAAAGTGTAGTTTTTTCTCTCCCATTTGGCTTGGCCGAATTCATCAAGAGCAAAGGAAGAATTGTTGCAATTTTTCTAAGTGCTAGCACACATCAAGGAATCATATAAGGTGTTAGGCAAACTAATTCCTTGAGCTTGGAATCAACATAAAGCTTGGAGCTTGGATTCAACAAATTCAAATAGGAAGCTTGGAGACTTCTCAAAGGAAAAAAATTTTGTGATCACCTCCAAAATCCAATCAAGTGAGTATTATTCCGCAAATTCTTTTTTGAGTATTCACATGTTTCATTGCTTAAATGATCTTGGGAAATCTTAGAAACCCAACAATGGTATCATTGAGCCTATTTGAGTATGAAATTTGATTAGGGTTTGTAGGGGTTGGTGCTCAGAGCGCAATTCCCGAGTTGTATTTTGTTAATACTTCTGTAAAACATTATTATTATTAATAATATGCAGTTTCTAAAATAATATAATCTATTCTTTTATATGGTAAAGACGTAATGACCTTAGAATGATTAGTCATGGTACAGTTGTAAAAGCGTCGCAACGGACATTGAGTAGTATCATGACGTTGTCATTCTCAGACAGTTCCTGGTCAAGGTTTACACTACTTGGTCAGTATAGTAAACCCGTTGAGACTGGTACATGTCGTATACTGGAATATATGATTCCAATGGTTTCTCAATGAACCATAAGTCTTGGAGACTAGTATAGACATGTAGGTGTTTATAGTGGATATAACACTGAACGACTCACCGAAGATTCTTAATGGATGGTACACCAGCGTCAATAAGAATCTTCTTGGGTTGAGTAGCACTTGTGATTCTTAGACTTGAGATGCCATTGTGGGCACATGAGACATCTTCTACACTTAGATGGCAGTCACGTCACCGATCTATTTAGATCAGACCTCCGCCTGTTCGTTGGGTATAGATAGATCCTCAGGGTGTCCTATGTGTATCAAGATACGATCCGTCAGTTATGTGTACCAGAGCATAGGTAGTCCATATGATTAGCAATCAGATAAAACCATGGGCCCGTGGTAAGTTTAGAAGCTAGTTCTAAACATTCTTTTTGAGATTGCTAATAGAATAGTCGACTGGATAATCCCGATAGAGATTTGACGTTCATATCTATATCTCTGGGATTTATCCGGATACCTGTGACGGAGGAATTATACATTTGCGATGACCTCGACCTGTATGGTTTAGCGAGATTATCCGTGATCGTCATAATCTACGGGTGGATAGATTATGGACATGAAATTTGATTTCGTGACGGATATACCTGAACCTAGAGAGTCTCAATAATGAAACATACTCGTTGAGCACTAGAGCAACATAAATAAATAATATTGATTATTTATAAAGTCGTTTAAAGGTTAAACGCAAGATACGTGCAAAAGGACCCGATAGTCATTTACGTAATTATTGTGTATTTACATTTAATACTTGATTAATTTAAATACACATTATTAATAGTCAAAATGAGTTATTTGACATTTATCCTAAATGAATATATGTTTTTAATATTTAATGTAAATATTATACATATATTTAATATATTTGTATTTGATTAATTAATTAATTGTTTAATTGTTAAATGATTAAGTTAATTAAAATATAAATATTTTATGTTAGGATATTTAATTTGTAATGATTATAGTTGCTTTATTAAAGTAAATAAATATCCATAAAGTTAGTTTAGATATTTAATTTACTTTAACTAAATGCATTTGAAATGAAATTGAAATGAAAATTGTATTGCTTGTTATGATTTTCGGCCAAGGCCATTTCACACACAAGTATATCGTTTCATTTGCTTTTCATTTGTTTTAAACCTAATACACTTTTAAAAGAGAAAGACACCATTGTTGAAGCAAAAAGAAAGCTTGAGAAAGAAAGTTAAACATCAAAAAGCTTGGATTTTAGTAAGTTTCTTGAACTTGCTATTAGTAAGGAATTATTCCTTTTGTTCTAGGCTTTAATATGTGATATTCCTAGGATGTTCCTTTCTTTATTTCTTGTGTTTTGATGATGGTTGTTTTGATGAAAGTGTTAAGCATGTGTAATGAAAGAAGTGTGGACTATTGTAGTTATATGTAATCTTTTAAGGTTTATGAAACCATGTTGCTATTCTAGAGTTGTTGACCCACTCTTAATGACCTAGATTTGATCTTGAGTTGTTTCATTGTGTTGAGACTTGAATTGGATGAAAGATTGATGATTGAAACATTTGATTTAATGTAATTAGCCTAATTTGTCCATTTTGTGGAAATTGAAAAATTAGGGTTTCAAACTAATTCCAAATTTGGGGGTTTTCATATATGTTGAGCATTTGGTGTTTATATGATGCATGCAAAGTTTCATGTTGATTGGATTTCATTTGGATGAGTTTTGAAGCATGAAATGACCAAATGGTCAACTTGGGCACCATTGGTGCTCTCGGCAATTTGAAGGAAATTTGGGGATTTTGTGGCTTTTGGTGTTTTGATGTTTTGAACATGCTAAGTTCATCTTAGAAATGATTTACAATCATTCAAAATTGATTGGATCAATTTCGGACTAAAATGGACAAAATACCATATAAGGGTAATTTGGTAATTTCACTTGAATTTGATTCATTTGAAATTTATTTCATTATTTGATTATTGGGTAATTAAATAAATGTGTTTATTTATTTAATCCAAGAAAAAGTTTTGAAATCTGAAAATCGGATTTTCACCGCTTCCGCTGCGTTACCGGATTCACCCTATCAGACCCCAACAGGGTTTATATACTAAATTTGGGTAAATTTGTTTGAGCATGTTTTAATCAAATTGTTTGTTTGAGTATACTTGTATGTTAATAACTTGGAGTTATACATGATCAATTTGAAGAAAATTGAATTGGATTAATTTTCCCCAATGCTATATGATGGCCGAATGTATATGCTCCCATAAAATCATGGTATTTTTTATTTTTTGATCATTGGATGAGTTGAAAGACATGGATATATTGATTTAAGATTTAATCGGATTGAAATCGGAATCGGATATAAAATCCATATAAATGTCGTGAGCTTCAAAGCATGGAATGAGATGATTTTTTGTTTCAATAATGTTGGACATGTATTGATGATGAATAAGCATGATTAATTGATTAAATTGATATTTTGGAAATGTTAATTTAGATAATTAATTAATGTAATACACTTTAATTAATTAAATTATGAAATTTGGAAAATTTAGAATTTGATTAATTGGGCTTAATTTAGAATTGGGCTTCTTAAAATGTTGTATTTGGACCTAATGGGCTTGGTTGGGCCAAGTTGGTTTAGGTCAATTGGATTGGATCCAAATTGGGCCTAAACCATTCCATTAAGTCCAAATATAACTAATGGGCCTTTTTAGTTTAATTGGGCCTAATGGGCCGAAATTGGTTTCTTGGCAAATAGGGTGATTCCTTAATTGGGCTTTGGGATTTGGGTTTGACCCATATTGACCAAAGTCCATGCCTTAAGAAATTAATTGAAAGCCCATTGGACTTTAATTAAATGACATTTGATGTTAATTGGGCTTTGAGACCCATTTTAGATTTGGAATCTAAGTCTTAAAGGCGCATTTAAAAGTGTAGTTATTTAATTTGGAATTAAATATGGATTAGTATTGAATACAAACTAAATTAGATTTAAATTGTAGTTCGATATAATTCAAGAATTTGTACTTTGAGTACTTATTCTTAAACTAGTTGGACTCGCGCAAATCAAATCGTTGTTTGAACTGTAGGAGTTCTACGGTCCGAGGATCGAGAACCAACATAAAAACATGTGTCGTGTCGATCGGTTAAGCGACGCGGCGACGAAAAAAAAATCAACTTCTGCCCACTGGAAGTCACGGCAGTGAGCTGCTGGATGTCCTCCATTTTCGGCCATCTTCGTCCTCCTCCAAGCTCCAAGCTTTGTCATGGTGATTCCAAGCTCATGGGTGGACTTCCCTATCACCTCCGCATGTCTCTCGGAGTGCTAGCTCTTGATGATTTTTCCACAAAATCACCACACTTTGCTTCCCTTCAAGCTCGGTTTCTGCCCAGAAAAACAGAACAAGAAAATGCCTCTAAGGCCGAGAGAGAAGAGAGGAATTTTGGCTCCAATTCGTGTGTGAGAAGAGAGAGATGGAATTATGGCTTTTAGCGTCCAAATATTTAGCGTCGAATCAGTATTCGACGCTAAAAGTGAGTTTTAGCGTCGGATATCATTTTCGACGCTATATGTCATATTTTTAGCGACGGAATATAATTTCGACGCAGAATATTAATGTTTTAGCGTCGAAAACTTTTTTCGACGCTAAAAACATGACTTTAGCATCGAATAATATTCGACGCTGAATAATTATATTATTGCAATAATTTTTGGCGCCAAATATTACACTTTTAGCATAAAAAACGGGAGTCGACGCCAAAAAATATACTTTTAGCGTCGAACATATATCGTCGCTAAAGGTTTATGAAGTTTCCACCGACAAAAATCCTTGATTCTTTAGCGTCTAAATTATATTCGACGCTAACTTTTTTATATTTAGCGTCGAAAAAACGGTTTCGACGATTAAAACGTCAATAATTAGCGTCGAAATTGAATATTCGACGCCAAAAAATATACTTTTAGCGTCGAACATATATGTCGCTAAAGGTTTATGAAGTTTCCACCGACAGGTCCTTGATTCTTTCGCGTCTAAATTAAATTCGACCCTAATTGTTGATATTTAGCGTCGAAAAAAACGGTTTCGACGCTAAAAACGGCAACAATTAGCGTCGAATACTCAATTCGACGCTAAAGATAGATTAAAATGCAGATGATCACCAACCCTTCTCCCCTCTGTTTTTCTCTCATTCTCTTCATTTTCATCCTCTGAAATCTGAGAATTTCTCCTCTACAGCCTCACATCTCTCCTAAAAATTTTCAATAAAATTGTAATCAATTTCAGTAAGGTAATTCTTCTTTCATATTTCTATTATTTTCAATTTTTATGATATATATTTGTTTATATGTTGTTTGTTAGTGATTTATGATTCATATATGTAGAGTAAGTATATTAATTAAGAAAAATATAATTTTTTTGTAAACTATTTAATTTATCAACCAAATATATTATATATATATATATATATATATATATATATATATATATATATGCTTAAATTAAGTATTACTGAATTAGTAATGTTGATTACTGTTAAAATGATATCTAATAATTATATTATTATATTTAGGTATTCTGCTGAAATGGATAGAATTGGATGAGCTCTGTGGATAGATTGAGTGTTGAATATCGTAATGGAGTGTCTGAGTTTATGGAAGTCGTAAAGCAACACATTGATGCAGAAGGTCGTGTTCGTTGTCCATGTGCTAATTGTTTGAATAGGAAAAGGAAGCGGTTAGATGAGTTCATAATCATTTATACATGCCAGGAATATCACCAACTTACGTACGTGGATTTATCACGGTGAGCAGTATCATTCTCATCACGGTTTTTTTGATGTCGGCGAAGGGAGCAGTAGTTACAATCAACCTGCAAACGATGAGATCACCGATATTTTGCATGACTTACAAGGTCCACAACTTGGTCATAGGTTAGTGGTGACATGCCAGTGTTAAGTGGAAATGATCAAAATTTATTTAGTGAACTACTTGATGAGGCAAAAAAAAATTCCATTCGAAGGTGCTGGAATGTCGATCTTGAATTTCGTTGTGAAATTATTACACATTAAAGTGATCAACAGAATGACCAACAAAAGTATCGATATGATGTTAGAGTTACTGGCCCAAATGTTACCGGTTGGAAGCGAATTGCCTAAGTCGTACTACGAGGCAAAGAAAATGTTGCGTGATCTGGGAATGGGGTATGAATCCATTCATGCTTGTAAGTTTGATTGTGTATTATTTCGTGCCGAGTATGAATCACTTGAACATGTCCGATATGTGTGTGAAAGTCGGTACAAAGTCCGTGGTATGGGGAAGAAAGTGCCTCAAAAGATATTGCGATATATCCCTTTAACGCCCAGGCTGCAGAGATTGTTCATGTCACGACACACAGCAACTGATATGATGTGGCATCATGAAAAGAGGATCGGTGCGGAGGCATACTTAGACATCCTGCGGACGGAACCGAATGGAAGGAATTTGATGACATGTACCCCCGTTTCGCTGAGGACCCCCGTAATGTCAGGTTAGGTCTTGCCTTGATGGTTTTAACCCATTTGGGAATATGTACAACTCTCTTATAGCATCTGGCCCGTTATTGTCATTCCATATAACTTACCTCCATGGAAATGTATGAAGGATCCGTTCATGTTTATGTCATTGCTTATCCCTGGTCCACGTTCACCTGGTAAAGATATAAATATTTACTTGAGACCATTGATCGAGGGAGTTACAAACATTATGGAATGTGGGTGTGCATGAAGGGGTCTGATAGGGGGTGAATCCGGTAACGCAGCGGAAGCGGTGAAAATCCGATTTTCAGATTTCAAAAACTTTTTCTCGGATAAATTAAATAAACATATTTATTTAACATTCCAATAATCAAATTATGAAAATAAATTAATTAAAACATTTTTAGGTGAATTTACCGAAACCCTTGCTTGTATTTTTGTCCGTTTTAGTCCGAAATTGATCCAATCAATTTTGAATGATTCTAAATCATTTCTAGATGAACTTATGAAGTTAAAAACATCAAAACACCAAAGCAACCAAAATCCCCATTTTTCTCTCTCAAAGCCGAGAGCACCAAATGGTGCCCAAGTTGACCATTTGGTCATTTCATGCTTCACAAACTCATCCAAATGAAATCCATCAACATGAAACTTTGCATGCATCATATACACACCCAAATGCTCAACATATATGAAACCCCCAATTTGGAATTAGTTAGAAACCCTAATTTTTCAATTTCCACAAATTGGACAATTAGGCTAATTACATTAAATCAAATGTTTCAATCATCAATCTTTCATCCAATTCAAGTCTCAAAACAATGAAACAACTCAAGATCAAATCTAGGTCATTTAGAGTGGGTCAACAACTCTAGAATAGCAACTTGGTTTCATAAACCTTACAAGAGTGTTTATTACTACAATAGTTAAACACTTTATTCATTACACATGCTCTACAACTTCACCAACTTTTCCCCACCAAAAACATAAAGAATAAAGAAAGAATACCCTAAGGATATCATATATTGAAGCCTAGATGTTAAGGAACATTTTCCTTACTAATAGTAAGTTGGAGAAAACTTACTAAAATCAAGCTTTCCTTGGTTTTTCTTTTCTTTCTCAACTTCTTCAAGCTTTCTTCAATGGTGTTTCTTTTTGATAAAGTGTATTAGGTTAACAAATTAAAATGAAATGAAAACAATTTATACTTGTGGAATAAGCCTTGGCCGAAAATGATGTACCAAATGCAACAAGAATAAATTTCAATTTCATTTGACAATTAATTTGGTTAAAGTAAATTAAATATCTAAAACTACTTTATAGATATTTATTTACTTTAATAAAGCAACTTTAATCATTACATATCAAATATCCTAACATTAAATATTTATATTTTAATTAATTTAATCATTTAACAATTAAATAATTAATTAATTATCAAATACAAATATATTAAATATATGTATAATATTTACATTAAATATTAAAAACATATATTCATTTAGGATAAAAGTCAAATAACTCATTTTGACTATTAATTAATGTGTATTTAAATTAATCAAGTATTAAATGTAAATACACAATAATTACGTAAATGACTATCGGGTCCTTTTTGCACGTATCTTGCGTTTAACATTTAAACGACTTTATAAATAATCAATATTATTTATTTATGTTGCTCTAGTGCTCAACGAGTATGTTTCATTATTGAGACTCTCTAGGTTCAGGTATATCCGTCACGAAATCAAATTTCATGTCCATAATCTATCCACCCGTAGATTATGACGATCACGGATAATCTCGCTAAACCATACAGGTCGAGGTCATCGCAAATGTATAATTCCTCCGTCACAGGTATCCGGATAAATCCCAGAGATATAGATGTAAACGTCAAATCTCTATCGGGACTATCCAGTCGACTATTCTATAGCAATCTCAAAAAGAATGTTTAGAACTAGCTTCTAAACTTACCACGGGCCCATGGTTTTATCTGATTGCTAATCATATGGACTACCTATGCTCTGGTACACAGAACTGACGGATCCTATCTTGATACACATAGGACACCCTGAGGATCTATCTACACCCAACGAACAGCGGAGGTCTGATCTAAATAGATCGGTGACGTGACTGCCGTCTAAGTGTAGAAGATGTCTCATGTGCCCACAATGGCATCTCAAGTCTAAGAATCACAAGTGCTACTCAACCCAAGAAGATTCTTATTGACGCTGGTGTACCATCCATTAAGAATCTTCGGTGAGTCGTTCAGTGTTTATTCACTATAAACACCTACATGTCTATACTAGTCTCCAAGACTTATGGTTCATTGAGAAACATTGGAATCATATATTCCAGTATACGACATGTACCGGTCTCAACGGGTTTACTGTACTGACCTAGTAGTGTAAACCTTGACGAGGAACTGTCTGAGAATGACAACGTCATGATACTACTCAATGTCTGTTGCGACGCTTTTGCAACTGTACCATGACTAATCATTCTAAGGTCATTACGTCTTTACCATATAAAAGAATAGATTATATTATAGAAACTGCATATATTATTAATAATAATAATGTTTTACAGAAGTATTTAACAAAATACAACCGGGAATTGGCGCTCTGAGCACCAACCCCTACAGTGCATACCTATGATGCAGCTTCAGAGCAGTATTTTCAGATGCATGCCGCATTATTATGGACCATTAATGATTTTCCAGCCTATGGTTCATTATCTGGATGGAGCACTAAGGGATACATGGCATGTCCAGTTTGTGCGGATCATACACCTTCGCAACGATTACGGAATAAAATCGGATACACGGGGCACATGAGATTTATTGAGTCGAGTCATCCTTGGCGGAGGAGTAAATTATTTAACGGGCAATATGAACCTCAGAGTAAGCCCAATCGATTGTCTGCATTTGACCATACTTTGCCAACATCAACATCTCAAAGACAGCACAGCAGGTAAACATCCTAATAATAGAGATAAAAATCAAAAACGGTACCTGAAGAGTTGAATTGGACAGGAAAGAGTATTTTCTTTGAGTTAGAATATTGGGGGACTCTGAGTTTGTGACATAATTTGGATGTAATGCATATGGAGAAAAATATTTGTGAGAGTTTAGTGGGTACACTATTCAATATTCCGGGTAAGACAAAAGACACTGTAAAAGCTAGATTGGACCTAGAAGATCTTAGAATTCGCAGTGAATTGCATTTACAAGACTCCTCTCGAGGTTTTATTAAGCCTCTGCTAGTTATGTGCTCAATCAATCGGAGAGAAAATCATTCTGTGATTGGCTGAAAATGGTTAATTCCCTGATAATTATGCATCCAATATTGGGCGTTGGGTCAGAGATGATACAATAACGGGATTAAAGAGTCACGATTGTCATGTGCTGCTCGAGATTCTCCTTCCTGTTGGAATTCGACCTTATCTCCCCCCGAATGTATGCGACGTCGTACTTGATCTATGTGGCTTCTTTAAACAATTGTGTCAGAGGACATTAAGCACATCTGTTATTGACGACCTTGAGCGAGGAATCGTGATAATCCTATGCAAGCTGGAGCGAATTTTGCCACCCGCTTTCTTTGATGTCATGGTACATCTGGCTGTGCATTTACCGGCTGAAGCTAAAAGGGAGGTCCTGTCCATTACAGATGGATGTATCCCATTGAGAGGTACTATATATATATATATATACAGTTTTATATAAGAAAATTTTTAACCGTTTTTATGTGCATAGAATTTAGTCTTAATGCAAACTTGTTGTCATATCTGCAGAGCTTTGGGAGATTACAAAAAATATGTGAAAAACAAGGCACGCCCTGAAGGTTCAATAGCTGAAGCTGTTATAATAAATGAAGCAATAACATTTTGTTCGATGTACATGCAGAATATTGACTGGTTACGCTAACAGCGAAACTGATATCAGGCCTCGTACATAACATGGCATACATTATGCTACCCAAACACGAAGCATAAGGTTGGTTAGACATTCTAACCTTCTCATCTTCTGTTTGTGGACACATCTTCTTGGAAAGATGAATCCCATGTCTGAACGGTATGTTTGCTGTCTTACAGTTACCAAAGCTATACCGTTCCAAGATCTTATCTACGTACGTTGATTGGGATAACCCAATCAGCCTCCTTTGTCTATCTCGATAGAGTTTTATCCCTAAAACATAGGAAGCTTCTCCCAGGTCCTTCATGGAGAAATTCTTACAGAGATATGCTTTAACGCTTTGCAACATACCTAAATCATTCCCAATGATTAGGATGTCATCAACATACAGGACTAAAAATACGACCATGCTCCCACTGGCCTTCTGATACACACAGGATTCTTCCGAATTCTTAAGAAAACCAGACGATCTGATAATCTCGTCGAATCGAAGATTCCAACTTCGTGAAGCTTGTTTAAGTCCATAAATGGACTTCTTAAGCTTACAAACCATACCCGAGGTTTGGCTGGATGTGAAACCTTCCGGCTGTTCCATATAGATTTCTTCATCAAGAAACCCATTTAGAAAAGCCGTTTTGACATCCATTTGCCAAATCTCGTAGTCATGATACGCAGCTATAGAAAGCAAAATCCGGATAGACTTAAGCATTGCTACCAGCGAAAAAGTTTCATCGTAGTCGACGCCAGGTCGCTGCGTGTAACCTTTTGCTACTAGTCGGGCCTTGTAAGTTTCAACCTTACCGTCAGGCCCGTGCTTCCTTTTGTAAACCCATTTACAACCGATAGGAACAATTCCTTCGGGAAGCGGAATCAAGTCCCAAACTTGATTTTCATGCATTGAATCTATCTCGGATTTCATGGCACTTTGCCATTTCACGGAGTCGATGTCCAACATCGATTCTCTATAGGTGAAAGGATCGGTCTCTTCAACTAAGAGAACATCCAGACTCTTTTCTTGTATCAAATACAAGCGTTCAGGAGGTCTAGATACCCTTTCGGACCTACGGAGTATGTGTGTTGAAGGTCCTTCATCTACTTGAACTTCAGGTTCCTCCGTTGGTTCGTTGTTTTCAGGTTGGACTTCATCAAGTTCAACCCTTCTATGATCACTACCTTCTGACAAAAATTCTACTTCTAGAAATTTTGCGAAGCGAGCTACGAAGACATTTCGATGCTCGGTATCATAGAACAGATATCCCCTCGTATTTGAGGGATATCCAACAAACCTAAACTTTTGCCCTCGAGGCGAAAGCTTACTTTGCTGAGTCACCCTGACATAGGCAGGACAACCCCAAACCTTAATATAATTAAGATTCGGTCTCCTACCGAACCATATCTCATACGGTGTCGTAGGAACAGCCTTTGAAGGAATCTTATTCAAAAGATGTGCGGCTGTTAAGAGACAGTAACCCCATAAGTAATAGGGCAAATCTGTGAAACTCAACATCGATCGGACCATATCCAATAAAGTCCGATTTCTCCTTTCAGATACACCGTTGTGCTGTGGTGTACCTGGAGGAGTATATTGAGCGAGAATCCCATTCTCCTTCATATAATCCATGAACTCACCACTCATATATTCGCCGCCTCGATCTGATCGAAGGCATTTAATATATTTACCAGTCTGTTTTTCTACTTCATTTCGGAACTCTTTGATCTTTTCAAAGGTTTCCGATTTATGTCGCATCAAATACACATAACCGTACCGTGACAAATCATCGGTAAAGGTAACGAAGTACGAATAACCACTGTGAGCAGTTTGACTTAGTGGACCACATACATCAGAATGTACGAGTTCCAGTAAGTTAATGGCGCGGTGTCCAACACCAGAAAATGGGGCCTTGGTCATTTTACCCTGAATACAGGATTCACAAGTTGGATAGGTTTCAATGGTAAGATCTGGTATCAAACCATTCCTAACCAACTGGGTAAGGCGCTTAACGCCAATGTGACCAAGTCTCATATGCCAAAGTTCAGTATTATTAATTACAGGTAATCTACGTTTATTAACTCCAGTATTTAATATATCTTTTGAAGTTTGCAATGTATAATGACCATGCTGGTTTGGACAACAAAGGATCTGAATATTATTTCTATCATATAAATACAAAGAACTATTCTTAATATTCATACAAAATCCTTCTGTATCAAGTACAAAAAGTGATATAATATTAGCGACACATCCGGAACAAAATGACAGTCATGTAACAAAAGTGTCCCATTCGGCAATGAGATCTCGCATACTCCCACTGCAACTGCATCCAAAGAGTCTCCACTCCCGAATCGCAACTGCATCTCTCCAGGCTTCAGCCTCCTACTTTCCTTCAGCACCTGCAACGAATTGCAAATGTGAATGGGACAAGCAGAATCTAAAATCCAGCTGGATGTAACGGCTTCACAAGCCAAAGATAAATCAATAACTGGAAAAATAAAAGTACCTGATGTAGATGCTCTGTCTCTCCTGATCTGAGCAATGTAATCTGGACAGTTTCTCTTCCAGTGCCCGACCTTGCCGCAGTGGTGGCATTTGTCTTCAGAAGCCCTTTTGGGCTTTGCTATCTTCGGCTGCTGTTGAGGACCAACTGTCCTCTTTTTCTTCTTCCCTTTCTTGTTCTTTCCCTTGGACATTCCATGGGAAGAAGAATAAGAGAAAGAGAAGTAGATCTAGGAGGGCGAGTTGGTAATCCCTTCCTAAGGTCCTCTTCTGCCGTGAGCAACATCCTATGCAGCTCATGGTAGGTGCAGACGGTCCCGTGCATGTTGAAGTACATCACAAACTGTCGGAATGAAGCTGGCAGAGAACCAGAATGACACTCCTCCCGAGAATGTCATTCAGGATGAGATTATGTTGCCTCAACTGATCGATCAAATCGATCATTTGAAGAACATGCGGGCTAACACTTTGCCCCTCATCCAGGCGCGCATGGAACAATTCCATGGCGACTTTATGAACAATCACTTGTTCTTGGTTCTCGAACGATTGTCGTAATCGTGTCATCATACTGTAGGAATCAATCATACCATAGTATTGCTGTTTGAGTTTCGGAGAGAGCGAACTGAGAATGTATGACTTAACTCTTAAGTCATCATCCTTCCAAGTTTCAAAAACTTGGTGTTCCTCTTCCGAAGCCTCATCACCCACTGCAAGGGGCAAAGGGCCCTCAAGCACATATCCCAACTTCGGAGAGTCGAGGACAATCCTCAAATCCATTTCCCAGTCCGTAAAGTTCTCAGCGCCTTTTAGTTTGTTCGCATCTAGCATACGCGCAAACTGGTTTGTGGATTGACCCGCCATCGCAAATCTATCATATAGATCACGAAAAACGGTTAGCAGAAATAAAGCAGTTTCATATAATATCAAAAGCATAAACTAGATCATGGATTTTTAATCTAATATGCCCCTCCCACTAAATCATGCATTACTGTAATCCCAACACAGAATACAAATATTCAATAATAAAATTAAATATAAATAGTGAAAAGTGGATCCCGTGAATATATTTCAGCTCACAGCAGAGGCACGGTCTCGCCTACGTATATTCATCAGGTAGACAACTCAATTGTCAATCACTCAACAGTGACTCCTAAACTCACGGTCCTGGCCGTTTCTCGTTGTCGCTGCGGAGGCAGGCCCACAAGGAGACGTACCAAGGTAATACTCGTCAATGATAAACTCAAGTTACTTACGTAATCCTGACAGCTAGGGCACGTTCAGAATTCCGCTTTTACTTGAATTTATCTAGTATCTAATATACATCCGGTATAAATAAATCTTTATCGGCTACACCCTCACAGCAGAGGCACGGTCTCGGATGTAGTCACAAAGAAGTATTCATAAACCGTATTGACAAGACGGACCATATAACATGCATCAAATACAAATTACATTAAAACCTTATTATTAGGGATTTTTCCGCTAAGTGTCATACACCCTAAATCTAATCAAATTAGTTCCTAATAAGCATGCATAAATCAAGAAAACATGATTAAACATTGATTCAATGTAGGTTAAGCATTTTAAGTGGCCTAGAATCAGACTCGCTCTGATACCATTTTGAAGGGGTCTGATAGGGGTGAATCCGGTAACGCAGCGGAAGCGGTGAAAATCCGATTTTCAGATTTCAAAACTTTTTCTCGGATAAATTAAATAAACATATTTATTTAACATTCCAATAATCAAATTATGAAAATAAATTCAATAAAACATTTTTAGGTGAATTTACCGAAATACCCTTGCTTTGTATTTTTGTCCGTTTTAGTCCGAAATTGATCCAATCAATTTTGAATGATTCTAAATCATTTCTAAGATGAACTTATGATGTTCAAAACATCAAAACACCAAAGCAACCAAAATCCCCATTTTTCTCTCTCAAAGCGCCGAGAGCACCAAATGGTGCCCAAGTTGACCATTTGGTCATTTCATGCTTCAAAACTCATCCAAATGAAATCCAATAACCATGAAACTTTGCATGCATCATATACACACCCAAATGCTCAACATATATGAAAACCCCCAAATTTGGAATTAGTTAGAAACCTAATTTTTCAATTTCCACAAATTGGACAAATTAGGCTAATTACATTAAATCAAATGTTTCAATCATCAATCTTTCATCCAATTCAAGTCTCAACACAATGAAACAACTCAAGATCAAATCTAGGTCATTTAAGAGTGGTTCAACAACTCTAGAATAGCAACTTGGTTTCATAAACCTTACAAGAGTGTTTATTACTACAATAGTTAAACACTTTTTCATTACACATGCTCTAACAACTTCACCAAACTTTCCATCACCAAAAACATAAAGAATAAAGAAATAATAACCTAAGGATATCATATATTGAAGCCTAGATGTTAAGGAACATTTCCTTACTAATAGTAAGTTGGAGAAAACTTACTAAAATCAAGCTTTCCTTGGTTTTTCTTTTCTTTCTCAAACTTCTTCAAGCTTTCTTCAATGGTGTTTCTTTTTGATAAAGTGTATTAGGTTAACAAATTAAAATGAAATGAAAACAATTTATACTTGTTGGAATAAGCCTTGGCCGAAAATGATGTACCAAATGCAACAAGAATAAATTTCAATTTCATTTGACAATTAATTTGGTTAAAGTAAATTAAATATCTAAAACTACTTTATAGATATTTTTACTTTAATAAAGCAACTTTAATCATTACATATCAATATCCTAACATTAAATATTTATATTTTAATTAATTTAATCATTTAACAATTAAATAATTAATTAATTAATCAAATACAAATATATTAAATATATGTATAATATTTACATTAAATATTAAAAACATATATTCATTTAGGATAAAAGTCAAATAACTCATTTTGACTATTAATTAATGTGTATTTAAATTAATCAAGTATTAAATGTAAATACACAATAATTACGTAAATGACTATCGGGTCCTTTTTGCACGTATCTTGCGTTTAACATTTAAACGACTTTATAAATAATCAATATTATTTATTTATGTTGCTCTAGTGCTCAACGAGTATGTTTCATTATTGAGACTCTCTAGGTTCAGGTATATCCGTCACGAAATCAAATTTCATGTCCATAATCTATCCACCCGTAGATTATGACGATCACGGATAATCTCGCTAAACCATACAGGTCGAGGTCATCGCAAATGTATAATTCCTCCGTCACAGGTATCCGGATAAATCCCAGAGATATAGATGTAAACGTCAAATCTCTATCGGGACTATCCAGTCGACTATTCTATTAGCAATCTCAAAAAGAATGTTTAGAACTAGCTTCTAAACTTACCACGGGCCCATGGTTTTATCTGATTGCTAATCATATGGACTACCTATGCTCTGGTACACAGAACTGACGGATCCTATCTTGATACACATAGGACACCCTGAGGATCTATCTACACCCAACGAACAGGCGGAGGTCTGATCTAAATAGATCGGTGACGTGACTGCCGTCTAAGTGTAGAAGATGTCTCATGTGCCCACAATGGCATCTCAAGTCTAAGAATCACAAGTGCTACTCAACCCAAGAAGATTCTTATTGACGCTGGTGTACCATCCATTAAGAATCTTCGGTGAGTCGTTCAGTGTTTATCCACTATAAACACCTACATGTCTATACTAGTCTCCAAGACTTATGGTTCATTGAGAAACCATTGGAATCATATATTCCAGTATACGACATGTACCGGTCTCAACGGGTTTACTGTACTGACCAAGTAGTGTAAACCTTGACCAGGAACTGTCTGAGAATGACAACGTCATGATACTACTCAATGTCCGTTGCGACGCTTTTGCAACTGTACCATGACTAATCATTCTAAGGTCATTACGTCTTTACCATATAAAAGATAGATTATATTATAGAAACTGCATATATTATTAATAATAATAATGTTTTACAGAAGTATTTAACAAAATACAACCGGGAATTGGCGCTCTGAGCACCAACCCCTACAGTGCATACCTATGATGCAGCTTCAGAGCAGTATTTCAATGCATGCCGCATTATTATGGACCATTAATGATTTTCCAGCCTATGGTTCATTATCTGGATGGAGCACTAAGGGATACATGGCATGTCCAGTTTGTGCGGATCATACACCTTCGCAACGATTACGGAATAAAATCGGATACACGGGGCACATGAGATTTATTGAGTCGAGTCATCCTTGGCGGAGGAGTAAATTATTTAACGGGCAACATGAACCTCAGAGTAAGCCCAATCGATTGTCTGCATTTGACATACTTTGCCAACATCAACATCTCAAAGACAGCACAGCAGGTAAACATCCTAATAATAGAGATAAAAATCAAAAACGGTTACCTGAAGAGTTGAATTGGACAGGAAAGAGTATTTTCTTTGAGTTAGAATATTGGGGGACTCTGAGTTTGTGACATAATTTGGATGTAATGCATATGGAGAAAAATATTTGTGAGAGTTTAGTGGGTACACTATTCAATATTCCGGGTAAGACAAAAGACACTGTAAAAGCTAGATTGGACCTAGAAGATCTTAGAATTCGCAGTGAATTGCATTTACAAGACTCCTCTCGAGGTTTTATTAAGCCTCCTGCTAGTTATGTGCTCAATCAATCGGAGAGAAAATCATTCTGTGATTGGCTGAAAATGGTTAAATTCCCTGATAATTATGCATCCAATATTGGGCGTTGGGTCAGAGATGATACAATAACGGGATTAAAGAGTCACGATTGTCATGTGCTGCTCGAGATTCTCCTTCCTGTTGGCATTCGACCTTATCTCCCCCCGAATGTATGCGACGTCGTACTTGATCTATGTGGCTTCTTTAAACAATTGTGTCAAAGGACATTAAGCACATCTGTTATTGACGACCTTGAGCGAGGAATCGTGATAATCCTATGCAAGCTGGAGCGAATTTTGCCACCCCTTTCTTTGATGTCATGGTACATCTGGCTGTGCATTTACCGGCTGAAGCTAGAAAGGGAGGTCCTGTCCATTACAGATGGATGTATCCCATTGAGAGGTATTATATATATATATATATATATATACAGTTTTATATAAGAAAATTTTAACCGTTTTTATGTGCATAGAATTTAGTCTTAATGCAAACTTGTTGTCATATCTGCAGAGCTTTGGGAGATTACAAAAAATATGTGAAAAACAAGGCACGCCCTGAAGGTTCAATAGCTGAAGCTGTTATAATAAATGAAGCAATAACATTTTGTTCGATGTACATGCAGAATATTGAAACTCATTTCAATCGTCGGTCACGAAACTATGATGGAGATGCAAGTAATAACCAAGAGATCACAGTGTTCCGTCAAAATTACAGACCATTTGGGGCAGTAGGTGTCAAATTACTAACCCTTCAGGAAGTTCAACGTGCGCATTGGTTTATATTGAGTAATTGTGATGAAGTGCAACCGTATTTAACGTAAGTTTTTCTGGTGCATCATTACTGTATTTTTTCCATACATTAACCGTGATAATTTATTGTAGGCAACGTCTAACAATGCTACAATATGATGGTGACCATAATGTTGATGAAACCCACAAAAAAGAATTTCCTAAATGGTTTGAGACAACTGTAAGTTAGAATATTTTATATTTATTTTGACATTTCAGTTTGTTATATTAACATTAGACATTTCAGTTTGTTATATTAACACATATATTTCATTGTCAGATTATTAATCAAGTGCAAAATGGTCAATTGGACTCGCAATCCTCGTTGGTTTCTTTGGCTTATGGGCCTCAAAAGCAGGCGTATGAGTACAGTGGATGTATTGTCAACAGAGTTAGATTTCATACCGAACAGCGAGATGTTAATCATGTGACTCAAAATTCTGGAATTGTAGTCCAAGCAGAACACGGCTCAGATGTAATTGACTTCTACGGCGTATTGTAATCGGTTATTGAGTTGGTATATCGACCCAGACGACATATTGTGCTATTCCAATGTAAGTGGTTTGACACAAATGCCAGAAAGAGGAGAATTCAAGTTAGTAATCATCTCACGTCAATTAATGTTCAACGTTGTTGGTACAAGAATGATCCATACATTTTTTGTACGCAAGCACGTTCAGTGATATATATACCTGATCCTAAGTTAGGAACTGGATGGATGGTGGTAGAAAAGTTACAACATAGGGCCATTTGGGACACGCAAGAGAAAGATAGAGTTGACATATCAGATGAAACACAAGAAGTCTCCGGCAATTTTGAAGTTCCTGAACAGATATTTGTTGGACCAACTGTCAACGTTCCTGAAAATATAACATTAACTCGATCTAGTACAGACGTTGAGCTAATTCCTCATTCTGAAGTGAGCGTTGAAGTAGCAAGTGAAGAACAATTTGACACTGAAGATGACTTCGATTCCAGTCACGAATCCTCAAATACCGACGATAATAGTGATTAATTATGAAGTTACAGTATTTTTGTGATGGATGAATAATTTTATGGATTAATGTATGGTTGTTGATTTTAATTACTCTTTAGATATGGTTGAAATATTAACGTAATGATTAATAGTATAACTATGATATGAATGAGTTTTTGCTGCTGAGCCAAGGAAGAAGAGAAGCACTGGTTTTAGGGATTTAAAGGACATTTAGCGTCGAAATAATTGACTTTTAGCATCGCAGTAGTCTACGCTAATTGTTAAGCGGGTTAATGAAAAATTAGGGGTTTTTTTCCGGAAATTTAATTTTTATTTAGCGTCGAAATACAATAGTCGACGCTAAATGTAAGATATATAGCGTCGATTATTAATCGACGCTAATTTAATTTACTCGACGGTAAATGTGAGACGTTTGGCGTCGACTTTTGTATTTCGACGCTAGATGTCTTACATTTAGCGTCGACAATTGTATTTCGACGCTATATGTCTTTAATTTAGCGTCGAATGTTATATTTCGACGCTAAATAAAAATTAAATTTCCCGGAAAAAACCCTAATTTTTCATTAACCGCCTTACAATTAGCGTCGAAGTAATCGACGCTAAAAGTCAATTATTTCGACGCTAAATGTCCATTAAATCCCTAAAACCAGTGCTTCTCTTCTTCCTCGGCTCAGCAGTAAAAAACTCATTCATCCTTCATTAATCGATTCTCCAACAGTGACGAACGAAGGAAATCAACAGGTAAGTCTCCTTTGTTGATTTAAAGTTGTTGATGAGGATGAATTTGATGAATTTGAGGATGAGATTGATGATATTATTGATGAATTTGATGAATTTTTGATTGATGAAATTGATGATGATGATGATGATGATGATAGATGATGATGATGATAGATGATGATGATGACGATTTTGAAGACGAACAGCAGCAATTTGCTGCTGTTCTTGGCCAGAACAGCAGCAATTTGCTGCAGTTCTTGCCTTGCCAATCAAAATCGTCATCATCATGTTTTATAACTGTTTGATCAAAATCGGTCGTTTATATAATGTTAAGTTTGAATTTGTGCCCTCTTGGTTAATTATAACTGTTTGATAGATCAATTATGTGGTTTTTCGCGTGTTAGTAATGCTCATAAATTGGTTTATGATTGCGGAGGATATGCCGCAAGGGAAGAGTGTTAATGAGGACTTAGCTTATGGACATATGATTGACTCGCTTTGTGTGGCTTGTGATGTATTGGTGATGTGAATAATGAATGCATATGTGAATGAATAAATGAATGAATGAATTTGAAAACGAAAGTGAGCATTCGATGTTATAAGCGCTTTTGTTAAGTTGTATTGACTTGTATGGATATGTATGTATATGTATAAGAACTTTGGAATTTGATGACGCTAATGCGACGAGTTTTTGCAGATGGCACCGGGCAATCGCAAACGGGCTACCGCGACTCCATCTACATCAGCAAGGGCAACTGGCCCTGGTGATTTCTCTGCTAGCACAGGTGAGTCAAGTACAGTGAAGGGTCGAGGACGCACCCATGGCCTGGGGTTGGCTAAGTACGTTAAGGCTCACGGGCGTATCCGGATAGAGATATCAGATGATGGACAAACTCAAGTCGGACAACATAATTCAGCGTTTAATACAGCCATAGGAGCTACAGCTCGATATGAGGCTCCCCAAAACTACGTATCTTGGAGAAAGATACCGTGGGAGACGAAACTGAACCAGCTATTCCCTTCGCTACTTGTAATTTTTCGATATTGTTTGTTATTTAACATTTTTATTTTATACTTATTTTTACTCGAATTTTCATGTAGGAATGGTTCGACTTCGATCTAACCCAAGTGAATGTCCAACAATATATTGACTACCACATGGGGAAAAGTTATAAAGATTATAGAACAAAAGTCCTGAAACCAATATTCGACGAACATGGACCTTCAAATGCTCCACAACACAAGCCTGATTTTATAGAGGAACAAGATTGGACATTCTTATGTGAGCTTTGGTCGAGCAAAAAACACGAGGTAAATTTTGAAATAAACGGAAATTTATAATTGTCTTTGTTTTCGGTACTTACAGTGTTCGTGAATACAGGATAAATGTCACGCAAATGCGGAAAATCGAAGTCACTTGCATTTTAACCACCGTGGAGGTTCGAAGCCATTTATCCAACATCGTGCCGAACATTCTGAGGTAAATATATCCTAACGTAAAATTTAACAGTTAATTGTTTTTACTATCAGGAATAATATTGAATTTATTTTATGTTTATAACAGAGTAGCACAGGTGAGGTGCAATCATTTCGAGATTTTTTCCGTGTGACGCATTATAATGACAAGAATAAATGGATAAATGAAGAAGCCGAACGTTGCTATGTAAGTTTCAGTTTTTAAAATAAAATAATTAATATTATATATGTTAATTTTTTTTCTCAAATTCTAATATTAACTTATTTTTTGAAACAGAACGAAATGATGGAACTCCAATATCAAACTCATGAGACAGGGACCGACCCCATACTAGATGAGCAGCTGTCGCAATTGGTTTTCCAGAATCAGACAGCTTACAACGTTGGTCTTGGCACTCGTAAGAAGCCAACGTCATCTGCACGCAATAGTGGTAATTCAGACAATGTCTCTCTTCGAGACGAGTTAGTCACCACCAAAGACGAGCTGCAGCAGACAAAGGAGAAGCTACAACAGGTCACGGTGGACCACGAGAAGAAGATGATGGACCACGAGAAGAAGATGGAGCAGTTGGAACAGCAACTGCAGGCTTTCCGTCAGATGTTCGAGGCCTCAATGAGTCATGGTGCATCGGGCTCGAGCGTCCCCCCATCACAGTAGCAATTAATTTTATATTTGGTTTTGTATAAATATTTTGAACAAATAGATTTAATATAATATTTCTTTTTCTAAAAAAATTTCAATATAATATTTCGTCATTTTGTTATTAATTACATTTTTTCAACTAAATTAAATAATTTAGACCAAAAAATAAGTAAATCACTAATTTTTTTAAAAAAAAATTTTGTCTTTAGCGTCGAATATTTCGACGCTAATAGTATACAAAATGGCCGCTGTAAGCGTTCATATAATTCTTTTTTAATATACGTTAGCGTCGACAGTTTTCGACGGTAAAAGTAATTTTGGCGTCGAAATATTTTGACGCTAATGTTAACAAAATGGTCGCTGTAAACTTACATATAATACTTTTTTAATATACTTTAGCGTCGACACGTTTCGACGCTAAAGGTTTTAATTTTTACGTCGATATAGTTCGTCGCCAAATATACAATATAGCGTCGACTAATTTTATTTAGCGTCGAAAATAATTGGACGCAGAATACTGTTTTTTTGCGTCGCATTACATTATTTCGACGCTAAAAGTGCTTTTCGTCGACATTTTATCGTCCATTGTTTGCGTCTGATTTTTTCGACGCTAAATGTTATTTGCGTCGAAAGATTAACTTATTGCGTCGAAATTCTTCGACGCTAAATGGTCTAATTCTTGTAGTGCATATCAGATTATTGGACCTCGGTATGGATGCGTGGATAAATCGGTGATGTCCTCAAGGGACGCAGCCCAACAATTTGAGTTTGAAATTATATCTTCAAGGTTTCAGGTTCAAGTCCTGGATAACAGGGCTTTTGTTTGTATGTGTTTGACCAATAAGAACAAAATGAATTTTGTATGATCAGTAAATGAAGTATTAGTTTAACGATAATGCATATCCCCAAGTCATTTATTGCATTATATGCAGAAAAGTATCTGCAATTGTTGGCAATGTGAATTGTGGTGCACAGGATATGCCAAATGAGCGGGTCCTTAAAGTTGAAATTGATGATAACTACTAATATTTAAAACAAACAATTGTTAACGAGTCATCTAAAGTCCGAAAGGGATGAATAAGTAGATTTAAATCAAGATGTTGGAAAAATAAATAAATATTGAATTTACTACAATTGGAATTGAAAAATGAATAATTTGATTATTGGAATTTTAATTATAAAAGGAAAATTAGAATTAATAAAAGACTAATACTACAAGGAAAAAATGGAATTTTTAAAAGACAAACTATTGGAAATCAAAACTAGAAAAACACGTGTTTATGACGGTTTCAAATGGTCATAAATTCTGTTATATGACGGTTTTAAAATTGTCATAGATCACCGTGTCATATTTTTATGATGGTTTTTTGTGTGTTATAAATTAGTGATGGTTTAAAACCGTCACATAAATATCATAAATTTATGATGCATAATGTAATATCCCGGGTTTTCGGAACAATACGGGGAAATTTTCGAATTAAAGTGAAAGATTTGGAAAGGGATGGTATTCGAAAATTAGACTTCATGTGTTGGAAAATAGGTGGGAATATTTTAGAGTGAAGTTTCGTCGCGTTGGAAAATGAGTGATTTCGAGAACCGGTTACGCGATTTCTGATTTTATCGTTATACGCGTAAATATTTCTTATTTCGGTTATAAAGATAGCAAACGAACTCCGATTGAGTTGATATTTGAACCATCAGACTCTTTTTTTCCGAGACGAACAACTTTCATCACTACAAGAAAATTGGGAAATATAGACGGAAATATCCGTCTCTAATCTGTCGCTAATGTCCATTACCGACGGAACAGAGATGGAAAAATTTCGTCTCTGTTCTGTTGGTCCCAAAAAATATAGCGACGAAAATATTAATTTGTTGCTAAGGTTTATGATGAAATTTATTCCGTCTCTAATTGGAAACGGAAAATTATGTCGCCAATATATCGACGGATTAATATTTCCGTCGCCATTCCGTCGCTAATGTAATCAGTAACAAATGAATTAGAAACAGATTTTTTAAATAAAATTGTTATTTTTTTAAATTCTTAAAGAAATTAAATTTATTTTAAACAATATTATTAATATTAGAGTGAATTTATAAAATAAATATATTAATTACTTAAATTATAAAATAAAAACAACAAATAGTAAAATAAAAATTTTATTACATAAATGTTATTTGTAAAAAAGTATAACATAAAATAAATACATATAAGTTAATTCTCCTTATCTCTCTGCTCACAATTAGTTGGAGGATCAGGTGGACCTGAAGAGGAAGGCTGTGAACTCAATGTTGGACAATTATGACCCATAACGTCACTATTTGTAAAAGACATTGTGGTTTTTGTACAAATTAACTATGTGACAATGGAAATTGCATTTTATCATTTTTAATTTGATTACTTTAATATATAAATGATAAAAGTCCTTATGATTAGTTCCAGATTACAAGATATGGGACAGTATCAATCCATAACGGTTTAATTATTAAATATCCCTAGTCGTAGTATTATCGAGACTGGACATCGATAATGCGGAATAGACTAGTATTGTACTTGTGCGTGTTATGGAAGCGTAACAACATAGTTCTCATATATTTAAGTATTGGATACTTATGCAAGTGTGATAGAAGGTTGTGTTTACCGATGGTACGGAAACAGCTTCGCTCTGGATAGACCCCGCGTGTCACACCCGTCCCCTTAGGTAGAGTATGGGTGAGACGGAGACTAGAAACTGGCAGAGTTTCCCCTGTAATATGGACTAATCCTCCAAATACAAGGAAAAATCTAAACTGAAAAATAAAATCTCATCATAAAAACTAGGATCTCCATGATCCAACTCAACATAATATCCATAAAGGAAAATACAATAACCTCAGTATCAATTAAAGGCTCAATGCCTATAATCACATAACAAATTCTCCCAAGAAATACATATCTAGAAATACAGTCTCAAAACATAACAAGACACTCTACTGTTGGCACAACCTTTCTCTACTGGCAGGAATGATGACGAAACAGCAGATGAAAAGAACGATCTACTAATCTGATAAACCTGAAATGTTAAGGAGTTGGGGGTAAGCTCACGCTTAGTGCAATGGATCACAGCTCAGTGCCGTGGATAATCAAGTAACAAGGTGGATCGAACAAGTCTTTCATAATATAAATAAATACATAAGCTGTAAATCGATATCTCAAACATTTACCTGAAATCATAAATCTCATTTCTCATAAACTCATTTCTCATAAAACTCAAATCATAAATCTCATTTCTCATAAACTCATTTCTCATAAACTCAAATCATAAATCCCATTTCTCATAAACTCATACTGCTCAAAAATACTCTGTAATGATAAATCTGTTTATTTATCTATATGCACAACCTCATGACAAATACGGCAAAGCTGGCAACATGGGGCTTCCCCACGGCAAAACTGGCATCCGGAGCAAACTGGCAACGTGAGACCTTATCTCACGGCAATATCTGGCAACATGAGACCTTATCTCATGGCAATAATCTGGCACATATAAGTACACGGGGTGCATCCTATCATAAAAATCATTTCCAAAATCCATGCTCATATATCTCAAATCATGCAAGTTTCTCATATATCACAAACACATGATTTCAACATAATCAATATTCGATCCATACCTTATAGCAAAAATATAAACTTTATAAAAACAAACTCATTTAATGCATTACCTTAAAATTCACTTAAGAAAACATACATACTATATACTTTTGAAAACATCAATGTTACAAGTTTATCCACGCACCTGGTGAGCTGACTACTGAGAAAGAAACTATGCAGCAGGACCGTCCCTGCTTACAAAATCATGATCACCTATAGAAATAAAAGAATTCACTATAATGAACATAATCTAAACTAGAATAGATGAAAGAATATGCGAGAAACGTGGTTCGGTCGTTCTCGCAAACTTAACGAAAATTAAGATTCGGAGGTCCGTTACTACTCGGAATGGTCTGAAATTCGCGGAGGATACTCGAAATATCGGCGGCGAAATTCTGTTTGGCGCGTGGGTTCCACGCGCCACCTCTCCCGTCCGCGCGTGGGCCTCACGCGCCGCCACAAGAGTGGCGCGTGAGCGCCACGCTCCGGCCTAAAACCAGATTTTCTGGTGGCCGTGAATTCCTCTCCTCATTTCGGTTCTAATGGCGCTGACGGTTCGTCGATCGGAGTTCCGGATTAACGGGAAATCGAGAAAAACCATAAAAAAGTTTCTTACCGAGATTTCTCTGAAAATTGGAAGTTTCCCGAGATGAAACCACCATCGAAATGATCCTCTCGTCGAGATCTACACTTTTCCTTAAGGACTCGGTCGGATATTGATGACGGATCAAGACTGAAACTTATCTTCTCTCTTTTTCTTTCTTTTTCTCTCGTACGCCTGCTCTCTCTCTTTTCTTTTCTTCTCTTTCTTATCTTTTTTTTTTGTAAGGCTGCTGATAAAAATAATAAATATATTAATTCCAAAAATTACCAATATGCCCCCACTAAAAAGGGTATTTCGGAAATCACCACTTTCAAAGCTCTTCTGATGCGATTCTCGAAATGTGTTCAACACGAAAGTTGTTCGTCTCGGAAAAATGAGTCCGATGGTTTAAGAACCAACTCAATCGGAGTTCGTTTGCTATATTCATGCCCAAAACTGTAAACTATACGCATATATATAAAAAAACACGTAACTGATTCTTGGTCCCACGCGTTTTCTAACGCGACGAATATTCATTTCATAATATTTTGATCCACATTCCATCACTTAAACACTTATTCTTCATTATCATTCTATTCCAAGACTATATCGACAGTCTGGGAATCTCCTAGAATAGTCCCGAAAATCTGGGATGTTACAACTCTCTCCCCCTTAAAAGAATTTCGTCCTCGAAATTCACATACCAAAGGGTGAAAACAAATGAGGATATTTATTCCTCATGTCTTCCTCACGCTCCCAAGTTGCTTCTGCTTTCGAGTATTTACCCCATAGGACTTTCACCAAATGAATCGTCCTGCTTCTCAGCTGTCTCAACTCTCTAGTCATAATTTCCACTGGTTCTTCAGCATAAGTCAAGCTTTCTCTCCTCTCAATAGTCGCATTCCTTCCAATCACTGCTTTTTTTTTAAACATGTGCCCCAACTTACAAAACAACTATCCCATCACATAAAGAAAAGGCTCCACCTAGGGTAGTGCATAGACAACAGCTGTAAAGAGCTTTTAGCAATTTACGCAAAATCCACCATCTTAAGTTTCCCATTATTGAAAAGAGGATTTGCAGGTCCCTCAAATATCTGCTTTCCCTCTAATCAGCTCGACAATTATTATCTCTTCCAATAATGCATAGATACTGTGAAAGTATCTTGTCATGAAGAATTATTGGTATCTCTCTCTATAAAGAGATACACGAGTTCTAAAGGTATCACTCAAAAATTTCTTCAATGGCATCTTCATCATCTGCCAATCCTAACCCCTATTCAAGATCTGTCAGAGCTAAGGTGATATACCAAAAGTTTTGTAAATGGCCAGTCATTGATCGAGCAGTTATCGATTCTAAATATGTCCGAGACCTTTGGAGAGATATCTACGATTGTCTCAATGAAGTTCCATCCGCTCTTTTGCCTAAAGAGATTGCAATGGATATCGTGGCAAGAGTTCCTACCAATTTCAAGAGGTGGTGCTACATTCTTAGAACCATTTGGAATGGAAAAACAGATGGTTTAATCCAATACGAAAATAATTCAGCGATTGTTCATTGTGGATATCACATATTCCACTCCACAGTTTTCATCAACAGTCATGATTTCTTCAATCATTGCCAGTGGAGTCTCGGCACCTTGTTCGAACTCGGTTTCCTAAATGGATTTATTCTTGGACCAAGTCCAATCCATCCCAACTATCCTGGTATCTCAGAAGATAGCCTTGGTGAGCTTCCTCCATTCATCAGTAATATTTTGTATCGATGGTATAAACGCCACAAAAGTATTACTGTCTGGATCGAAACCATTACCCAGAATGGTCAAATGACTATTCGCTCGTCTACCACCCAATTCATCTTATAAGAATCATACCATCACGTCAACTCACTAATTGGAGACTCACTTGTTGGCCATCTAGACCGAAACTTAGAGCTTACTATGGATACGATGATATTTTCCCAGAAGAGATTACTTTTCGTCAATCCTGTGATCTTAGAGCTCTCTCTGCAGACTCAGTCCGTCGAAGCCTAGAAAGAATACTAATGATAAAGACTGGCAAATCTTCACTACTATCGAAGAATCACATAGAAGTATCGTTCAGGGCTACAACAAAATCAAGTTTCCTGACAGTCTCGAAATTCAAATCATCGACGGCCTCATTCCAATGTCTCTACGCGCGAAACGTCAATGGGAAGATTATCAATTCGAAGATGATCCTGTCCTTGCAACACAACCCAGTTGCTATATTCCATAATGTAATCATGAATATTGATTAATCAAATACGATTATCAATAAGGTCTTCTTTCTCATTTCTTAAACGCCAAAGTTCTAATGCCTTCGTCCTACTAATTCACAACGATATCATATTTATGACAGAAGGTACATGTTACGTACAACCATAGAAATCACGTCGGATTCAACTATATGATTAACGATAGGGCAACTATCGAAACTACTGGAAGATGATGAACTGGAGTACTATCTCCGAAAATCGTGGCTAGCGAATCTCTTACAACGGAATCAAGGTTTCCTTCAAAAGGTTTCCCCATCATAAGAATTAACCTCCTCATCAACTGGAGGTGCCCTATAAGGTTTGCCAACATTGCTATCTTACAAGTACGAACTCGACCTGAACCTAAACTCTGGAGACGCAGGGCATCTAAAAACACATGAAAGATGTCAACCGCTAGAAGACATAGAATAACTGATAAAGAAAAGGAAGTGTCTACAAATCTATGAACCCTGGGCTCTGATACCATTAATTGTCACACCCGTCCCCTTAGGTAGAGTATGGGTGAGACGGAGACTAGAAACTGGCAGAGTTTCCCCTGTAATATGGACTAATCCTCCAAATACAAGGAAAAATCTAAACTGAAAAATAAAATCTCATCATAAAAACTAGGATCTCCATGATCCAACTCAACATAATATCCATAAAGGAAAATACAATAACCTCAGTATCAATTAAAGGCTCAATGCCTATAATCACATAACAAATTCTCCCAAGAAATACATATCTAGAAATACAGTCTCAAAACATAACAAGACACTCTACTGTTGGCACAACCTTCTCTACTGGCAGGAATGATGACGAACAGCAGATGAAAAGAACGATCTACTAATCTGATAAACCTGAAATGTTAAGGAGTGGGGGGTAAGCTCACGCTTAGTGCAATGGATCACAGCTCAGTGCCGTGGATAATCAAGTAACAAGGTGGATCGAACAAGTCTTTCATAATATAAATAAATACATAAGCTGTAAATCGATATCTCAAACATTTACCTGAAATCATAAATCTCATTTCTCATAAACTCATTTCTCATAAAACTCAAATCATAAATCTCATTTCTCATAAACTCATTTCTCATAAAACTCAAATCATAAATCCCATTTCTCATAAACTCATACTGCTCAAAAATACTCTGTAATGATAAATCTGTTTATTTATCTATATGCACAACCTCATGACAAATACGGCAAAGCTGGCAACATGGGGCTTCCCCACGGCAAAACTGGCATCCGGAGCAAACTGGCAACGTGAGACCTTATCTCACGGCAATATCTGGCAACATGAGACCTTATCTCATGGCAATAATCTGGCACATATAAGTACACGGGGTGCATCCTATCATAAAAATCATTTCCAAAATCCATGCTCATATATCTCAAATCATGCAAGTTTCTCATATATCACAAACACATGATTTCAACATAATCAATATTCGATCCATACCTTATAGCAAAAATATAAACTTTATAAAAACAAACTCTTTAATGCATTACCTTAAAATTCACTTAAGAAAACATACATACTATATACTTTTGAAAACATCAATGTTACAAGTTTATCCACGCACCTGGTGAGCTGACTACTGAGAAAGAAACTATGCAGCAGGACCGTCCCTGCTTACAAAATCATGATCACCTATAGAAATAAAAGAATTCACTATAATGAACATAATCTAAACTAGAATAGATGAAAGAATATGCGAGAAACGTGGTTCGGTCGTTCTCGCAAACTTAACGAAAATTAAGATTCGGAGGTCCGTTACTACTCGGAATGGTCTGAAATTTGCGGAGGATACTCGAATATCGGCGGCGAATTCTGTTTGGCGCGTGGTTCCACGCGCCACCTCTCCCGTCCGCGCGTGGGCCTCACGCGCCGCCACAAGAGTGGCGCGTGTGAGCGCCACGCTCCGGCCTAAAACCAGATTTTCTGGTGGCCGTGAATTCCTCTCCTCATTTCGGTTCTAATGGCGCTGACGGTTCGTCGATCGGAGTTCCGGATTAACGGGAAATCGAGAAAAACCATAAAAAAGTTTCTTACCGAGATTTCTCTGAAAATTGGAAGTTTCCCGAGATGAAACACCATCGAAATGATCCTCTCGTCGAGATCTACACTTTTCCTTAAGGACTCGGTCGGATATTGATGACGGATCAAGACTGAAACTTATCTTCTCTCTTTTTTCTTTCTTTTTCTCTCGTACGCCTGCTCTCTCTTCTTTTCTTCTCTTTCTTATCTTTTTTTTTTTGTAAGGCTGCTGATAAAAATAATAAATATATATAATTCCAAAAATTACCAATATGCCCCCACTAAAAAGGGTATTTCGGAAATCACCACTTTCAAAGCTCTTCTGATGCGATTCTCGAAATGTGTTCAACACGAAAGTTGTTCGTCTCGGAAAAATGAGTCCGATGGTTCAAGAACCAACTCAATCGGAGTTCGTTTGCTATATTCATGCCCAAAACTGTAAACTATACGCATATAATAATAAAAAAAATCACGTAACTGATTCTTGGTCCCACGCGTTTTCTAACGCGACGAATATTCATTTCATAATATTTTGATCCACATTCCATCACTTAAACACTTATTCTTCATTATCATTCTATTCCAAGACTATATCGACAGTCTGGGAATCTCCTAGAATAGTCCCGAAAATCTGGGATGTTACACCGCGAAATCCCATTGGTAGTATGACTATATGTCTATGGGAATCAGCATCAGGGTAGGTGTATTTGGTCTTAACCTGAGACTTGCATCGGTAGTACTTGCGACAATCAATACGCTTTGGTTTTGGTCGTCCAGGACTTTAACAGGTTCTCTGTACGCTTCTTCTGGGTTTATTGAGAATCGTAGTGTATTGGGTGTGATGTCAAGATGGAAGTATCACATCAGTCATATGGAGATGATGATCACGCAGGGATACATAACTGGTACTCTAATTGGTTGCAACCATCAGGATAATATGACATGGTCATGATTATCCGATTAAAGAGACTAGTTGCTAGTGATCCGATATATGCTTCGTACGGGGCAGACACTATTCAAGCCCCAAGCCTTGCATATGACATCCGATACTGGATAGCAATACGCAATACTACGTATACTACGCCTGACATAGATTATATATTCCTTTAAGAATATTTATGGAGAATTGGGTAGGCACGATGTTTTGCTAGAAGCCAACCATGTCTCGTAAATTGGTAAAAACGTAGTACTAGGTACGTACGTGTTCGGATAGTCCGACGACCGGATTTACTACCAACATATCCAGGGATCTCATAGGTCGTTTTCCGAAGATTCACCGATGACGTATGATTCGAACATAATTAATCTAGGATTAATTACGGAGAGATTTTATCTAGAATAAAATACTATTTGAAGAGAGAGAACGATTAATTTGGAATTAATCGATAAAATAATATATTCGATATATTAAACGAAATTAGATTTCAACGCGGAATTTAAATTGGATTTTAATTCGGGCAAACGAATTAATTTAGAATTAATTCGCGAACGACGTGAATAGTAATTTTGCTAGGCATAAATATTTAATTAAGTTTGATTTAATTACGTCGCAACGGAAAATTCGTTAATTCGGAATTAGCGAACCCGAGCCCGGGAGTGTTTGCGGGCCCACTCGGATTTTGAATTCAAGTGGGGCCCACATGTCACATCACAAGTCACATCACTTGTCACTTTAGTTAACTTTAAGGTGATGGGTTTTGGTGGGTTGGTGAATACTTGTTTTACACTCCAAGTTGGTGAGATATTTGACATATACCAAATATTGATTTTGGTATATCTTGAATTTGTTTTTTGAAAACAAAATAACAAGTCAAAAAAATCATCATCTTGCACTCTCTCTCTCTCCCTCACAGCAAAGTGCAGTTTTTTCTCTCCCATTTGGCTTGGCCGAATTCATCAAGAGCAAAGGAAGAATTGTTGCAATTTTTCTAAGTGCTAGCACACATCAAGGAATCATATAAGGTGTTAGGCAAACTAATTCCTTGAGCTTGGAATCAACATAAAGCTTGGAGCTTGGATTCAACAAATTCAAATAGGAAACTTGGAGACTTCTCAAAGGAAAAAAAATTTGTGATCACCTCCAAAATCCAATCAAGTGAGTATTATTCCGCAAATTCTTTTTTGAGTATTCACATGTTTCATTGCTTAAATGATCTTGGGAAATCTTAGAAACCCAACAATGGTATCATTGAGCCTATTTGAGTATGAAATTTGATTAGGGTTTATATACTAAAATTTGGGTAAATTTGATTTGAGCATGTTTTAATCAAATTGTTTGTTTGAGTATACTTGTATGTTAATAACTTGGAGTTATACATGATCAATTTGAAGAAAATTGAATTGGATTAATTTTCCCCAAATGCTATATGATGGCCGAATGTATATGCTCCCATAAAATCACGATATTTTTTGTTTTTTGATCATTGGATGAGTTGAAAGACATGGATATATTGATTTAAGATTCAATCGGATTGAAATCGGAATCAGATATAAAATCCATATAAATGTCGTGAGCTTCAAAGCATGGAATGAGATGATTTTTTGTTTCAATAATGTTGGACATGTATTGATGATGAATAAGCATGATTAATTGATTAAATTGATATTTTGGAAATGTTAATTTAGATAATTAATTAATGTAATACACTTTAATTAATTAAATTATGAAATTTGGAAATTTAGAATTTGATTAATTGGGCTTAATTTAGAATTGGGCTTAAAATGTTGTATTTGGACCTAATGGGCTTGGTTGGGCCAAGTTGGTTTAGGTCAATTGGATTGGATCCAAATTGGGCCTAAACCATTCCATTAAGTCCAAATATAACTAATGGGCCTTTTTATGTTTAATTGGGCCTAATGGGCCGAAATTGGTTTCTTGGCAAATAGGGTGATTCCTTAATTGGGCTTTGGGATTTGGGTTTGACCTATATTGACCAAAGTCCATGCCTTAAGAAATTAATTGAAAGCCCATTGGACTTTAATTAAATGACATTTGATGTTAATTGGGCTTTGAGACCCATTTTAGATTTGGAATCTAAGTCTTAAAGGCGCATTTAAAAGTGTAGTTATTTAATTTGGAATTAAATATGGAATTAGTATTGAATACAAACTAAATTAGATTTAAATTGTAGTTCGATATAATTCAAGAATTTGTACTTTGAGTACTTATTCTTAAACTAGTTGGACTCGCGCAAATCAAATCGTTGTTTGAACTGTAGGAGTTCTACGGTCCCGAGGATCGAATAACAAACATAAACATACATGTGTCGATCGGTTAAGCGACGCGGCGACGAAAAAAAAATCAACTTTCTGCCCACTGGAAGTCACGGCAGTGAGCTGCTGGATGTCCTCCATTTTCGGCCATCTTCGTCATCCTCCAAGCTCCAAGCTTTGTCATGGTGATTCCAAGCTCATGGGTGGACTTCTCTATCACCTTCGCATGTCTCTCGGAGTGCTAGCTCTTGATGATTTTGCCATAAAATCACCACACTTTGCTTCCCTTCAAGCTCGATTTCTGCCCAGAAAAACAGAACAAGAAAATGCCTCTAAGGCCGAGAGAGAAGAGAGGAATTTTGGCTCCAATTCGTGTGTGAGAAGAGAGAGATGGAAATGTGTAAGTGTTAATTGATTTCTAAAATCAATTCAACATTTACCAAAACATTAAATAATAATATATGTCAATCAAGCTTTCAAAAAAGCTTTCCAACCACTTCCATCAAGTCACATCACTCAATCAATCAAGTGACAAGTTGTCACATCACTCAAAGTGACTAATGATTTGACGCTTGATGTGGCTTGCGATTTGACGCTTGATTTGACTTGTGTGCCGCACTCGAATTCGAAATGCGAATGCGCTCGCAAATAATCCCGGGCCCGGGTTCGCTAATTCCAAATTAACGAATTTTCCGTTGCGACGTAATTAAATGATTATGCCTAGCGAAATCACAATTCACGTCGCTACCGAATTCATTCTAAATTAACTCGTTCGCCCGAATTAAAATCTAATTTTAATTCAGCGTCGAAATCCAATTTCGTATAATATATCGAATATATTATTTTAATCGATTAATTCCAAATTAATCGTTATCTCTATTTAAATGATATTTTATCCCAGATAAAATATCTCTGCAATTAATCCCAGATTAATTTTCTCTCTCATCTAATTAATCCAAGATTAATTAAAGTGCGAGTCATATGTCATCAGTGAATCTTCGGGAAGCGACCCATGAGATCCCCGGATATGTTGATAGTAAATTCGGTCGTCGGACTATCCGAACACGTAAGTACCTAGTACTATGTTTGTACCGATTTACAAGACAAGGTTGGCTTCTAGCAAAGCACCATGCCTTCCCAATTCTCCAGAAATATCCTTACATGAATAAAAGATCTATATCAGGCGTAGTATACGTAGTATTGCGTATTTCGATCCAGTATCGGATGATCACATGCAAGGCCTGGGGCTGGTACAGTGTCTGCCCCGTACGAAGCATATATCGGATTACGAGCAACTAGTCTCTTTATTATCGGATAATCATGACCAAGTCATATTATCTCGATGGTTGCAGCCCTTTAGAGAACCAGTTCTGTATCCCTACGCGATCATCATCTCCATATGACTGGAGTGATACTTCTATCTTGACATCACACCCAACATACTACGATTCTCAATATACCCAGAAGAGGCGTACACAGAACCTTTTAAAGCCCTGGACAACCAAAACCAAAGTATATTGATTGTCGCAAGTGTTAGCGGTGCAAGTCTCAGGTTAAGAGCAAATACACATACCCTGATTTCGGACTTCCATAGACATATAGTCATACTACCAATGGAATTCCGAGGGGGTCTATCCAAAGCGAAGCTGTTTCCCGTACCATCGGTAAAACACAACCTCCTATTACACTTGCATAGGTATCTTATACCCAAATATATGAGAACTATGCCGTTTGTCTCTCACAACGCGCACAAGTGTAATACTAGTCTTTTACGCATTTATCGATGTCCAATCTCGATAATACTCTGACTAGGGATATTCAATGATTTATCCTTCGTGGACTGATACTGTCTCATATCATTCTCAATCCAGGAACAAATCATAAGGACCTCATATCATTTATACATCTTGGTGATCTAATCACAAATGACAAGAGTGCAATCTCCTTTGTCACATAGTTAATTTGTACAACAACACCATGATCTGTACAAATAGTGACGCTATGGGTCATAATTGTCCAACAATCTCCCACTTGGCCTATAGCCAGTCACTCGAGTGTCTTACACCCGAACTATGTACGGTTGGCTCAAATTGCTGAGAAAAGGCTTTCGTCAGCGGATTTGCATGATTATCATCTGATGCGATTTATTCGATCATCACATCGTCATGATGTATGATCCGAATGAATCAGATGAATATCGAAGTATATATCTGGATCGTTGATGAGACCGTTAATTCTTTAGCTTACGCTGAAGCCTAGCTCAGCTGCTAACATAACTGTATCTAATCTAATTAGATTTATTATTGACCCAGATGGCTTCTATTACTGCCTCAGCTGCAGCAATAACCCGCATTTGTTGTTTATTCGGTAACAATATCTTGCTTGGAAGATTTCCAGCTCATTGTTCCGTTGTTCAAACTTTATAGTACCGTTATTGCGACTTATAGTCGTTACTATCGGTTAGGGAACTTGCAATGGTGAACCTAGTCACTCAAGTTCTCCTTCTCCATAGGTTAAGACAGCATCCTTAGTTCTCTAAGATACTAAAGGATGTTCCTAACTTTAATCCAGTGACTATCACTTGGATTGGCCTGGTTGTGACTCCATATGCTCAAAGCGTATGAGACACCAGGTCACGTACATTTTTCAATGTATGAATTCTCGGAGAGTTTTCTCGAAAGCCAAGCTTTCACCGATTGTTATATGGGAATATCATTTCCAAGAAATGACATATTATCATTATTTATAGGACAACCACTGTCAGTGCGCTCCCACTAACTCTCTTATATACACAAGAATCATTTTGTTTTGAATTAAATCATAAACTATTATGATTACATCAAAACGATAATTCCAAGAACTCAATGCTTGCTTCAATCCAAACATGGATCGAATAACCTGCAAACCTTGTTTGCTAGTTTTGGTACGATAAAACCGACAGGATGTTGTAAACATCCTCCCAAAAGGTTTCCATTTAAGGAAAGCGATTTTCCCGTTCAGCTGACATATTTCATAAATGAAACATGCAGCTTTAACAAGCATTATCCAAATGGATTTACCGTGGCAATAGGTAAAAGGTTGAATCGTAATCAACACAATGTTGATAACGATACCTTTCCGCTAAAAGCCTAGCTTTATACGTTGGTATGTTGCCACCCATGTATGTCTTCCTTGAAGACTCATATAGTACTAATAGGCACAATGCCTTGTGATACAACAACTAGTGTCCAAACTAAGTTGTTATACATGGAATCCATTTCGGACCCATGGCACTTTGCCATAATTGGGAGTCGATACCTTGTATCACTTCCTCATACGTAGTCAGTTGGTATTCCTTAATAAGATTGACATCTTTATGAGGTGAGATCAGAAACCAATACCCCAGGTTGTTTTCTGACTCTCTCCGACTTACACGGTTATTGTGTATTTGAAGATTAATGTTATAGTTTCATCCTTGATGAACTATTTGTGTTCCTTTAAGATTCGGTGCCTGGAATAGTATTACTCTGATTTTCATCGAGTTTTACTTTCCTCCTACTTACCACTGCATATAGGTATTCCTCTTAGGAAAACCGCATGGTGAGCAACAATTAAATTGTTCTCTTATGAGATGTATATGTACTATACTTTGGTATCCCTAGGATAACCTACAATTGGCACTTATCCAATTTGGGTTTTAGTTTGGTATCATCCAAACACATGCCAAGCATACCCAAATCTTCAGGAATGAGAAACCTGGTTTCTTCTGTTCATATCTAATATGAAGTCTGTCAAACAGATTTTATGGAACCTTATTCTAAATAAGTTTTGCATTGTTTATGCGTATCCGTTGAAGGAAATGGTAGCTCAGAGCGACTCATGATTAACCTTATCATGTCTAACAAAATTTGCTTACTCTGTTCGGACACACCGTTAAATTGACGTGTTCCGGAAGGAGTCCTCATTGAAAGAATACTATACTCTTTCATGTATATTAGAAACTTATTGCTTAAGTATTTTCCATTATGGTCTTATCGTGACGGTTTAATACTTTAGCCAATCTGTTTGTCTATTTCGTGTCGAAACTTTAAAAGTTTTTGATTTGTGTTTCATAAGAAACACATACCATAACGCGATGCACATCCGTAAAGGTCACGAAATATTCATATCCACCTCTAGCCTAACTAGACATGGGCCCACTTGCTTCACTATGAACTAAGGCAAACAGATCGGTGGCATTTGCACTTTTACGAAGTAAATGTGTTATAGGCACTTTGCCCAATAAACTAGATTCGTAGACTTTATTTGATTAGGATCAAATTTGTCATAGTACCCACTCTTCGAAAGTGTGGATATACGAGTCTTGTTTAATTGTGTCCCAGACAACAATACCACAAATTCGTTTCTTCTGATCAAATCAGTTTGAACTGTTTGTTTTTCATGTTATATGTTCGAAATTTTATTTATATTCAAAATATAAATTCTGTCATTCACATCTAATGTGTTTATCTCAATATCATCTTTATATAATAAAACACTTTAGTGTTCTAGAATATAAAGGTTCAACAGCAGCGGGTTAAACACTGATATAAAGATAATGTTTCTAGTCAAACTAGTTACATTATAACAGTTTCCTAATTTAGGTACACACCCGAATGTAGTTCCTAAATTTAGATATCTACGGTTAAAACGGCGACTTTCGTCCTATTTCCAATTCGCAGATAAATCTCAACTGAAGTCAGTATCCTGCTCATAGCAGATTCTGAACACCAGTACATATTTATGTATCAACTAAGTATTTAAAATCTAATTTTAATACTAGTAATGAACATAATAATGACAATCATATTTGAAGTCAGAGCCTTGCTCGTCTTCAATTCCTTCATGTCTGCTTTTTCCAAATGGCAGTCACGCTTCCGCGATCCCGTTTGCCACATTTAGGCAGACATTTTGGGATATTTCCTTTATCTCCCTAGAAGATTATAATGATTTTGCCTTTGCCCTTTTCAACATTCTAGAAGCATTTGGCCAAGCCTCGACTGACTAGAATATCGAACTAAAGTGCGCCTTGCGCTACTTACCTCATTGCAAACTTTGACTTTGTCTCATTGAGAATAGTCATTAACTCTCCAAGAGTTATTATTGCAATTTGTTACTTCTAAAATCTAAATATAGATTTATGAAGATTCTTCAATTTCATTATCATACTTTAAGGATCTAATCCTTATTTCTGATTAAGAAATTAAGGAGTCTAATTAGCAAGCTTAATGGATTAAGCACTAAGGTTATCATCACATAAATCTTCCAAAGATTATGCTCTACTATTTGCTTAACTCCGGGCTTAGGCCTAATATGTTATTTTATCAAATAAAGTAACTTATTAGTTTCCAGGACCATCCTGAAATTTTATTCCCAATTTGAACAATTTAACCATTTAAATACATTTTCCCTAGGATTATGTTTTAAATGTCAATCTTTCAATTTTATCTTGATTCTAATAGTCCAACTATTTAATCAACGATTTAGGTACTATTTATTATAATGATTACTATAGTCCGACTATATGATCAATTATAATTGAATTGTTTGAATACAGTCCAACTGTTAATTAAAACAACGTTTAAATATTAGCCCAACTAAAATTTAATTTATTTGACGAATGATATTTGTCGCGTATGGCAAGTAATTAAATGAATATTGCAAATTCAATTCTTGCCTCCCACTATTTTTCGGTGAGCCTGTAACCCTCTGTCGAGTACTTGGGAAACCATGTTTCCTAGCGGGCTAGGATCCCGTTAAATGTCACACAATCTTGATTTTGGCCAACAAATTGTATGATAATTAACTAGGTAGATCTCTAAGATCAATTTGATCCAATCCAATTCCTAGATCCAGTAGGGGGACATCCAAGTCCGAAACATATATCTTATATATGCCAACATATCCAATATATTGCCTAACCTTTTTCTTCTGAATCAACTAAGCATTGGCTTTGGCACAACAAACTTAGTGATCCCAGTTAAGCGCGACCCATTGACCATGGAAAGCTTCGTAATCAATGTCGATGGACAAGAAGTGGTCTTGACTTTGGCCAACAAACCACAACTTGGACAAGACACCAATATGGAACAAAGCTCTCGTGATTCAAACACATCCTCGACGGCCAGGCCAATGCCAGTCTTAGATCTTGAGTAAGAATCACTCAATGGAAGGAAAAACGTTTAATATTTAGCGAGGGTTTTTCGCGTGCAAATTGGCAACCAATTTATTATCTTTGTTAAGGTCTCATCATCATACACCCTTAAACATGCATTCTAAACACATAATAAAGCGCGTATAATAAAATAATAATGATATGCGGATAGATACTTAACACATTGATCCTAGATCAAATCTCTCTCTTTCCTCTCTCCCGCTAGCACAAGTATTTACTTATACCTGTTACACTACACTTCTAAAGAAACCTCATTTACATTGAGGGGAATAAGTGAGAAGAGAATACAAAGAGTAAGGAGGTAATAAGGCTGGACACGCAGGTCCAATTAATAAATTCCAAATTTATTACAACAATTTCTAAAATTGCCCCACCCATCTAATATCCATCCGATATTCATTATTCATGCATCGCAACCATGTATTCACACAAACATGTTATCAATCAATCTAATCAAATTAATTAATCTGATAATTAATGACCATCCAATGTTCAAACAACGATTTGATTTTCCGCGAGTCAAACTCGTTATGCGAATAATTACTCAAAGTACGAATTCTCGAATTAAATAAAACTACATAATTAAAACCAATTCAATTTGTATTTAATACTAATTCGCTATTTAATTCCAAATTAAATACTACACTTTATTAATAAACCTTTTACGATTTAAATTCCAAATTTAATCGTTACGGGTCTCAAAGCCCGATTAACATCCAATGTTAATTTAATTAAAGTCCAATGGGCTTTTAATTAATTTTTTAAGGCGTGGACTTTTGGTCAACTCGGGTCAAACCCAATAACCAAAGCCCAATCAAGGAGTAGCCCCATAAGCCTAGAAATCAATTTAGGCCCATTAGGCCCAATTAAATTTATTAAGGTCCATTAGTCGCATTTGGGCTTTATGGAAGCGGTTTTGGGCCCAATTGGATCCAATCAAATTTTCCTAAACCCAACTTGATACAACCAAGCCCAATAAGCCCAATAACAACATTCAAGCCCAATTTTACAAAATAGGCCCAACATAATTAAATTACAAAAACCCAATTTCACAATTTAATTACATAAAGTGTATTACACAATTAATTACCCAAATCAATATTTCCAAAATAAAAATTTGTACAATTAATCATGCTCATTTAAAACAAAACATGTCCAACACATTTCAACAAAAAATCAAACCCAATACATGCTCTTATAGTCTCGGTAATATAGGGGATTTTATGTCCGATTCGAATTCAATCCAATTAAATCCAATTCGACATTAAATCATCATTCTGAATCGATTTCCAACACATCCAATGATCAAAAAATCAAAATTCCAAGACATTTAGGGCTAGTTGACATTCGGCCAACACATAAATTTTGGGCAAATTTGTTCCAAACAATTTTTCTTGAAATTGATCAAATCAAACTTCAATTAAACATGTTTTAAGCATACTCAAACATCCAATTTAATTAAATCATGCTCAAAAACATTTTACCCAATTTTAAGCCCTAAATCAAATTTCATGCTTTTACTCCGCTCTGGTACCATTTGTTGGAGTTCTATGGTCCCGAAGATCAAATAACAAGCATAAACATACATGTGAATACATTCGAGGAAGTCGCGAAATACTTACATCGATCGGTTGAGTGACGCGGCGACGAACAAAAAATCAACTTTCTGCCCACTGGAAGTCACGGTAGTGAGCTGCTGGATGTCCTCCATTTTCGGCCATCTTGGTCCTCCTCCAAGCTCCAAGCTTTGTCATGGTGATTCCAAGCTCATGGGTGGACTTCCCTATCTCTTTCGCATGTCTCTCGGAGTGCTAGCTCTTGATGATTTTGCCACAAAATCACCACAATTTGCTTCCCTTCAAGCTCGGTTTCTGCCCAGAAAAACAGAACAAGAAAATGCCTCTAAGGCCGAGAGAGAAGAGAGGAATTTTGGCTCCAATTCGTGTGTGAGAAGAGAGAGATTGAAATGTGTAAGTGTTAATTGATTTCTAAAATCAATTCAACATATACCAAAACATTAAATAATAATATATGTCAATCAAGCTTTCAAAAAAGCTTTCCAACCACTTCCATCAAGTCACATCACTCAATCAATCAAGTGACAAATTGTCACATCACTCAAAGTGACTAATGATTTGACGCTTGATGTGGCTTGCGATTTGACGCTTGATTTGATTTGCGTACTGCACTCGAATTCGAAATGCGAATGCGCTCGCAAATAATCCCGGGCTCGGGTTCGCTAATTCCAAATTAGCGAATTTTTCGTTGCGACGTAATTAAATGTTTATGCCTAGCGAAATCACTATTCGCGTCGCTAACGAATTAATTCTAAATTAACTGGTTCGCCCGAATTAAAATCAAATTTTAATTCCGCGTCGAAATCCAATTTCATATAATATATCAAATATATTATTTTAATCGATTAATTCCAAATTAATCGTTATCTCTCTTTAAATGATATTTTATCCAAGATAAAATATCTCCGCAATTAATCCCAGATTAATTTTCTCTCTCATCTAATTAATCCCAGATTAATTAAAGTGCGAGTCATACGTCATCGGTGAATCTTCGGGAAGCGACCCATGAGATCCCCGGATATGTTGGAAGTAAATTCGGTCGTCTGACTATCCAAACACGTAAGTACCTAGTACTACGTTTGTACCGATTTACTAGACAAGGTTGGCTTCTAGAAAAGCGCCATGCCTTCCCAATTCTCCGGAAATATCCTTACAGGAATATAAGATCTATATCAGGCGTAGTATACATAGTATTGCGTATTTCGATCCAGTATCGGATGATCACATGCAAGGCCTGGGGCTAGTACAGTGTCTGCCCCGTACGAAGCATATATCGGATTACGAGCAACTAGTCTCTTTATTATCGGATAATCATGACCAAGTCATATTATCCCAATGGTTGCAACCAATTAGAGTACCAGTTATGTATCACTGCGTGATCATCATCTCCATATGACTGAAGTGATACTTCCATCTTGACATCACACCCAATACACTACGATTCTCAATAAACCCAGAAGAAGCGTACAGAGAACCTGTTAAAGTCCTGGACGACCAAAACCAAAGCGTATTGATTGTCGCAAGTACTACCGATGCAAGTCTCAGGTGTAGACCAAATACACCTACCCTGATTTCGGACTTCCATAGACATATAGTTATACTACCAATGGAATTCCGAGGGGGTCTATCCAGAGCGAAGCTGTTTCCTATACCATCAGTAAAACACAACCTCCTATTACACTTGCATTAGTATCCTATACCCAAATATATAAGAACTATGTCGTTTGTGCCCTCAGAACGCGCACAAGTGTAATACTAGTCTTTTACGCCTTTATCGATGTCCAATCTCGATAATACTCTGACTAGGGATATTCAATGATTTATCCTTCGTGGACTGATACTGTCTCATATCATTCTCAATCCAAGAACAAATCATAAGGACCTCCTATCATTTATACATCTGGGTGATCTAATCACAAATGACAAGAGTGCAATCTCCTTTATCACATAGTTAATTTGTACAACAACACCATGATCTGTACAAATAGTGACGTTATGGGTCATAATTGTCCAACATGAACATCAGATGATCACTTTATTCAAAGATTAATTAATTGGATTAAATTGATTGAATAACATGCTTTGTGTGAATACATGGATGTGTTGAATGAATAATGTATATCAGATGGATATTAGAAGGGAAAGGGCAATTTTGGAAATTGTTGTAAATTTAGAATTTATTAAATTGGACCTGCGTGTCCATCCTTATCTCTCGATTCTTTGTAATTCTCTTCTCACCTAATTCCCCTAAATGTTAATGAGGTTTCTTTAATTGTATTATGTAATTGGGTAGAAGTTAGAATAGCGCTAGCCGGGGAGAGGAAATGGAGTGATTTGTTCTAGGAACAATCTGTGAGATATCCATCCGCATATCATTATTAATTTATTCTTACGCCTTATTATGCTTTTAGAATGCATACTTAAGGGTGTATGATGAGACCTAACAAAGATAATAAATTGGTTGCCAATTTACGCGAAAAACCCTCAATAAATATTAAGCGTTTTTCCTTCCATTGAGTGATTCATTCTCAAGATCCAAGATTGGCACTGGTTTGTTGGCCAAAGTCAAGACCTTTGTCCATCGCGGATGTGTTTGAATCATGAAGTCTTTGTTCCATATCATATGTCTTGTCCAAGTTGTGATTTGTTGGCCAAAGTCAAGATCACTTCTTGTCCATCGACATCGATTACGAAGCTTTCCAAAGTCAATGGGTTCCGCTTAACTGGAATCATTAAGCTTGTTGTGCCAAAGCCAAGGCTTAGTTGATTCAGAGGAAAAAGGTTAGGAAAATATATTGGATATATTGACATATATATTGTATATATGTTTCGGACTTTGAGGTCCACCTACCGGATCTAGGAATTGGATGAGATCCAATTGATCTTAGAGATCTACCTAGTTAAATATCATACAGCTTGTTGGCCAAAGTCAAGGTTGTGTGTTATTTAATGGAATCCTAGTCCACTAGGAAACTAGGTTTCCCGAGTACTCAACAGAGGGTTAGAGGCTCGACGAAAAATAGTGGGAGACTAGTATTGAATTTGCAATTTCGTTTAAATACTTAGCTTTACGCGCTTTCAAATTATTTCGTCAATTATATTTATTAGTTGGACTAATATTTTATTATTTTTCTTGTAACAGTTAGACTGTACCCATACATCGTTAATCGAATAGTTGGACTATTGCGATTAAGATGACAGGAAAGTTAAGCATTAAGGATATTGTCTTGGGCGATAATGTCTTTAATGGCACAAACTTTCAAGATTGGGACATGAATCTCGGGATTGTCCTGGGATCCGAGAAGTTGCTTTACACTATAGAGAGACCTCTTGAGCCTAAGCCCCGACCTAATCAGTTGCTTGAGCTAGAGCTTTGGAAGACTCATAGCGATGACAATGCTCAATCGGTAATGCTTGCTGCTATGAATCCGCAATTCCGTCGTCAAAACAAGGGATTGGATCCCTATGAGATGATGGCGAAGTTGCATGATCTTCACCAATCTAATCTTAGATCGCAAAGATATGAGTTGCAGAAGAAGCTCTTCCGCGCTCGCATGTTAGAGGGTACGTCTGTTGAGCACCATGTGTCACAAATGATTGCTGACATTGAGCAGCTCGGACAGATGGGCATCGTCTTTGAGGCTGAGACTTCAGTAGATTTGATCCTACAGTCTCTCCCCGACACTTGGAGTGGGTTCATCATGAACTAAAATATGTTGAACCAAGACCAAACTCTTGGAGAGTTGATGTCCACACTACCCGAAGCAGAAAAAGAGCTCGTAAAGGGCAAGAAGCGCGAGGCGCTCTTCGCTTCAACATCTCAGACTCCAAAGGCTTGGCCCAAGGCAACTGGAGGTGTAAAGAAAAAGAAGAAAGGGAAGGCCAAATCGTCAAAACCTTATGGGAAGGGTAATGATAAATCCCAAGATGTATGTCTGCAGTACGAGAAGCGGGGTCACTGGAAGCGTGACTGCCGCGAGTACAAGACACACATGAAGGAAATCAAAGCGGGCAAGGCACCGGCTTCATGTATGTTTGTTATAGAAATAAACATATCAACTACTAGTTTTAAAAATTGGATTTTTGATTCTGGTTGTGGTACTCATATATGTACTGATGTGTTGGATCTGCAGATTAGCAGGAGACTGGCCTCAAGAGAGATTGACCTCCGCGTTGGAAATGGGACACGAGTCGCCGTTTTGGCCGTTGGCACTTTTGTTTTGGAACTGCGTTCGGGGCATGTACTTAAACTTACAGACTGTTATTATGTACCTAGTTTGACTATGAATATTATTTCTGTATCTATGTTAGCCCAATGTGGGTATACTTTTGTATTTAGAAACACTGGGTGTTTTATGTATAAAAATGATATGGAAATCTGCACTACTGATGTAAATAATGGTCTTTATATTTTGAATATGAATCAATCTCAAACATATAATGTAACAAACAAAAGGCTTAAAGTAAGTAACAAAGATGAAACTTATATGTGGCATTGTCGTCTGGGACATATAAACAAGACACGTATATCTACACTTTCGAAGAGTGGGTACTTGGACGGATTTGATCCAAATTCATATGACGTCTGCGAATCTTGTTTATTAGGCAAGATGCCTAAATCACCTTTTAGCGTTAAAGGTGGACGTGCCAACGACCTGTTAGCCCTCGTTCATAGTGACGTATGTGGGCCCATGTCTAGCCAGGCTAGAGGTGGATATGAGTACTTCGTAACCTTTACGGATGATGCATCGCGTTATGGTTATGTGTATCTTATGAGACACAAGTCGGAAACCTTTGAGAAATTCAAAGAGTTTCGACACGAAGTAGAAAAACAGACCTGCAAAAGTATTAAGACATTATGGTCGGACCGTGGTGGTGAATACTTGAGTAATGAGTTTCTCGATTACTTAAAAGAATATGGTATTCTTTCACAGTGGACTCCTCCAGGAACACCGTAATTAAACGGTGTGTCCAAACGGAGAAACCGAACTTTGTTAGACATGGTAAGGTCTATGATGAGTCGCACAGAGCTACCTATTTCCTTCTGGGGATATGCATTGAACAATGCAATACTTATTTTGAATAAGGTTCCGTCAAAGTCTGTTTAACAGACTCCGTATGAAATATGGACAGGAAAGAAACCGGGTTTCTCATACGTCAAACGTTTGGAAGGTACCAAACTAGAACCCAAATCGGATAAATGCCTATTTGTAGGATATACTAGGGAAACCAAAGGATTTTACTTCTATCACACACAAGAGAACAAAATATTTGTTGCTCTACATGCGATTTTCCTTGTCAAGGAATTCCTAAATGCAGTGATAAGTGGGAGGAAAGTAGAACTCGATGAAAATCGGAGTGATGCTATTCCTGGCACAAAATCCTTAACGAGACAAGAACAGTTCATCAGGGATGAAACTGTACCATAATCTTTGAATAAACAAGGACCGCGTAGGTCGGAGAGAGTCAGAAAATAACCTGAGAGGTATGGGTTTCTTCTCTCACCTCATATGGATATTAATCTTATTGAGGAAGATGAACCAGCTACGTATGAGGAAGCGATACAAGGTATCGACTCCGGTTTATGGCAAGATGCCATGAATTCCGAAATGGATTACATGTACATCAACCAAGTTTGGACACTGGTTGATGCATCAGAAGGTGTAAAGCCTATTGGTTGTAAATGGGTCTTCAAGAGGAAGACCGACATGGATGGCAACATACAAACGTACAAAGCTAGGCTTGTAGCAAAAGGGTATTGTCAATGACATGGTGTCGATTACGATGAAACCTTTTCACCCGTTGTCATGATTAAATCCATTCGGATAATGCTTGCTATTGCTGCATATTTTGATTACGAGATATGGCATATGGACGTCAAAACCGCTTTCCTTAACAGAAACCTTTTGGAGGATGTTTATATGCAACAGCCTAATAGTTTTGTCATACCAAGACTTGCAAACAAGGTTTGTAAGTTAAATCGATCCATTTATGGATTGAAGCAAGCATCGCGTTCTTGGAACCATCGTTTTGATGAGATCATAAAAGAATATGATTTCGTTCAAAACGATGATGATCCTTGTGTATATAAGAAGGTTAGTGGGAGCGCACTGACATTCATTGTCCTTTACGTTGATGATGTATTGCTTATTGGCAATGACATTCCCATGTTAATGTCGGTGAAAGCTTGGCTTTCATTAAAATTCTCCATGAAGGATTTGGGAGAAGCAGCCTTTATTCTGGGAATAAAGATCTACCGGGATAGATCTAGAAAGCTGCTTGGACTCTCCCAGAGTACGTACATTGACAAAGTATTGAAGAGATTCAACATGGATAAGTCCAAGAGGGGACTGTTGCCAGCGTCACATGGCATCACTCTATCTAAGGACATGTGTCCTAAAACTCAAGATGAGAGAGACAACATGAGTCGGATCTCGTTCTCCTCAGTAGTCGGATCGATCATATATGCCATGATATGTGCGCGAGCTGATATCTCGTATACTTTGAGCATATGTAGTCGCTATCAGGCCGATCCAGGTGAAGGTCACTGGATGGCGGTTAAGAATATCCTTAAGTATCTTAGACGAACTAATGATGCTTTCTGAATCTATGGAGATGGAGAACTTGAGGTAACTGGGTATACCGATGCAAGTTTCCAAACCGATAAAGGCGACTGCAAGTCGCAATCTAGGTACATATTTTGTTTGAATAACGGAGCAGTAAGCTGGAAATCTTCCGAGCAAGAGAGTGTTGTCGATTCAACAACAGAAGCAGAGTATATTGCTACAAATGAAGCAGTAAAATAGGCAGTTTGGATCCGTAAATTCCTAATTGGTTTAGGAGTAGTTATGTTAGCAGCTGAGCTCGTTCCATTGTATTATGACAATAACCAGGCTATAGCGTAGGCTAAGGAACCGCGGTCTCATCAACGATCCAAGCATGTTCTTTGACGTTTCCATCTGATCGTGAGATCATACATTGTGGTGATGTGAAGATCGAAAAGGTCGCATCAGAGGACAACATTGCAAATCCGCTGACGAAAGCTATTCCTCAGCAAAAGTTTGAGCGACATGTATATAGTTAAGGTGTTAGATGCTTGAGTGACTGGCTATAGGCCAAGTGGGAGATTGTTGGACAATTATGACTCGTAGCGTCACTATTTGTAAAAGACATTGAGATTTTTTTACAAATTAACTATGTGACAATGGAAATTACATTTTAACATTTTGTAATTTGATTACTTTAATATATAAATGATAAAAGTCCTTATGATTAGTTCCGGATTACAAGATATGAGACAATATCAATCCATAACGATTTAATCATTAAATATCCCTAGTCGTAGTATTATCGAGACTGTACATCGATAATGCAGAATAGACTAGTATTGCACTTGTGCGTGTTATGGAAGCGTAACAACATAGTTATCATATATTTAAGTATTGAATACTTATGCAAGTGTGATAGGAGGTTGTGTTTACCGATGGTACGGAAACAGCTTCGCTCTGGATAGACCCCGCAGAATCCCATTCGTAGTATGACTATGTGTCTATGGGAATCCGCATCAGGGTAGGTGTATTTGGTCTTAACCTGAGACTTGCATCGCTAGTACTTGCGACAATCAATACGCTTTGGTTTTGGTCATCCAGGACTTTAACAGGTTCTCTGTACGCTTCTTCTGGGTTTATTGAGAATCGTAGTGTATTGAGTGTAATGTCAAGATGGAAGTATCACTTCAGTCATATGGAGATGATGATCACGCAAGGATACATAACTGGTACTCTAATTGGTTGCAACTATCGGGATAATATGACATGGTCATGATTATCCGATTAAAGAGACTAGTTGCTAGTGATCCGATATATGCTTCGTACGGGGCAGACACTATTCCAGCCCCAGGCCTTGCATGTGACATCCGATACTGGATAGCAATACACAATACTACGTATACTACGCCTGACATGGATTATATATTCCTTTAAGAATATTTATGGAGAATTGAGTAGGCACGATGCTTTGCTAGAAGCCAACCATGTCTCAAAAATTGGTAAAAACGTAGTACTAGGTACGTACGTGTTCGGATAGTCCGACGACCGGATTTACTACCAACATATCCAGGGATCTCATGGGTCACTTCCCGAAGATTCACCGCTGACGTATGATTCGAACATAATTAATATAGGATTAATTACGGAAAGATTTTATCTAGGATAAAATACTATTTGTAGAGAGAGAATGATTAATTTGGAATTAATCGATAAAATAATATATTCGATATATTGAACGAAATTAGATTTCGACGCGAAATTAAAATTAGATTTTAATTCGGGCAAATGAATTAATTTAGAATTAATTCGCGAGCGACGTGAATAGTGATTTTGCTAGGCATAATTGTTTAATTAAGTTTGATTTAATTACGTCGTAATGGAAAATTCGTTAATTCAGAATTAGCAAACCCGAGCCCAGGAGTGTTTGCGGGCCCACTCGGATTTTGAATTCAAGTGGGGCCCACATGTCACATCACAAGTCATATCACTTGTCACTTTAGTTAACTTTAAGGTGATGGGTTTTGGTGGGTTGGTGAAGACTTGTTTTACACTCCAAGTTGGTGAGATTTTTGACATATACCAAATATTTATTTTGGTATATCTTGAATTTGTTTTTTGAAAACAAAATAACAAGTCAACAAAATCATCATCTTGCACTTCTCTCTCTCCCTCACGGCAAAGTGCAGTTTTTTCTCTCCCATTTGGCTTGGCCGAATTCAACAAGAGCAAATGAAGAATTGTTGCAATTTTTCTAAGTGCTAGCACACATCAAGGAATCATATAAGGTGTTAGGGAAACTAATTCCTTGAGCTTGGAATCAACATAAAGCTTGGAGCTTAGATTCAACAAATTCAAAGAGGAAACTTGGAGACTTCTCAAAGGCAAAAAGTTTTGTGATCAACACCTCCAAAATCCGATCAAAGTGAGTATTATTCCGCAAATTCTTCTTTAAGTATTCCCATGTTTCATTGCTTAAATGATCTTGGGACATCTTAGAAACCCAACACTCAAGTCTCTCATCATCTGAAAATACCGCTCCATATCTGCCATCTTGTGTTTGAGATCAAATACCTCTTCATTTCTTTTCCTCTGCTCTTCCTCTAGTCGGCGGTGTATCTCTTCATTTTTCTTTCGTTGCTCTTCATCCAGTCGTTGTTGTATAGTCTGCATTTCAATCCTAACTCGCTCTTGTACCCGCTGCTCAAATGTATCATTAAAAGTCGTACCGTAGTGCGATCTACCTGAGCTGCATAACGAATCTGGATATGAAAGCGATGCAAGAGAGCCGAGACCGTACACTCGGCGTTTCTTAGTATCCATTCCAACCACATCTAAGTATAGGCGATTGGTGTCAAGCTGAGTCTCAGGCTCACCAGACTCCTCTGAAAATTGAGATGTAATCGCTGCCATTTGCTCCACAGCAGCCTACCATTAATAAAAATATATATATAAGAAAGCAAAAATGATTTTGAAAAGAAAAAATTAAAAATATTTAATTTATAAACAAAAACTTACATTAATGTCGCTTGATCTTTTGTCAACAAAAGTACCATCATTCTTTGTGTGCATATGCTTAAACACCTCATAGCCTGTGGGTGCACGTCCTAACTGAGATTCTTATTTAAAAAATAAAAAATTAATAAAAAGATTAATAAAAAAAATAAAAAATATTCGCATGTTTAAAAAATCTAACCATATCAATATAATGTTGAATGGTAGACCTCGAGCCACCAGTGTGTTTAGAAACACCCGATTCTTCTCTAGCCTTCTCAGTCTTTCTATTTTTTTATGCTTGCTGAGATTTTAATTTAAACTCTGTAATACTGCAATACTCCTGCCATTTGTTCCAAACATTATCTGGAACGCAGAGTGGCTTCCCTCTTTCTTTATATTTATAGCGCCATTTACAGAGTTTATCGTTATACCGAGTCTGACACACATTATTCCATGTAATCCTAACAGCGACCGCATGCGTAGAATCCCACTGATAAAATTTCAGTAAAAAGTAAAAAGAATTTGAATAAATAATTAGTAATCAACAATGACAAATAATACATTACATATAATAATAATATACCTGAAATTCATCCCAATAGTACTATTTTATGTCTTTAGACACTTTAGTCCACTGCGTGCCCTCCTCTGCAAATTTCTCCTTAAATATTTCTCCTATCCTGCGAGAGGCTAAAGGTATGAACCTTCGTATAAAATAGTAAATAAATATTTAGAAGTTTTTTAATAATAATAATAATAAATAATAATAAAAATATTAATAATAACAACAACGACAACAACAACAATAACAATAACAATAATAATAATATAAACTTTCGAAAATCATACTGATCATGAGCAGCATGTATAATCATAAGTTTGGTACAACTCATTAAACTTTATGCTGCTTGAGATGATCCAGCTGAAGTCGATCCTGCTGATGTCTGAGTAGTAAAAATAGGGGTATGTGGGACTGTAGAGGGTCTATCGTCCTCTGGTGTGGAATGTGATGAGGACCTTTGGCCTGACCGCTCAACTCCTCGTCCTCGGCCAGCTGGCTGTCCTCCCCGTACCATATCTATAATCAATCTACACATTTAAAAACCAGTGCTTTTTTAACATTTAAAAAAACATGCTTCACCTTATAAACATGGTTGAGTTCTCAATTATAAACATCACAAAAACTACAGATCAATCAAGGTAGCAGTCAGTTTAAGTAAACCCCCAGATGACGATTAAGTATATTATATATGAACCTTCATAAAAGGCGCACATACTTTATGGGTTTGGCTAACAGCAAGTCCATTTTCCAACTAAAAAGAAAATAAATGCCCTCGTCATAATCTTGACAGTATACCTCAAATTTCTGCTTAACGCAAATTCGTGACTCATCACATGAAACACCAAATACTAAAACTAGTAACAAATTGCTTCTTCAAAGAAGCACTTAATTTATACACACACCAGGGCTGAAGAGATGTGGAAAAAGTTGCAGACTTAGATGGTTAAATTACTTGAGGCCTAATATCAAGCACGGTGGATTCTCTGAAGAAGAAGACAATATCATTGCAGCCTTTACATAAGCATTGGCAGCAGGTAATTTTAAATAGCACTGCTTCTGCTTGTCCTTTTTCTTTACAACTATCATTTTTACATTTTAATGAAAGCATAAAACAACTAAGGTGTAAGCTTTACTATGTGAGATGATGCTTACTCAAAAGATGAAGGAATTCGCGTTATTCTACCGAAGGGACACCAGTGAACTGCAAAAGACTGCACATGGAAACAACAATAAATATAAACATGTCAAGTTCCAATCAAAGTATTATCTTCTTGTGCACCCAAACACATTATATATTCAAAAAGGACAAACCATGAGGTAGTTTCATTCCTTTCATGCATGTAAGTAAAACAAAGATAAAAATTAAAAAAAAATGCAATCAAATTCATTGTTCTAGGCTATTGCTTCACTGCACTGAAATTTTTTTGCTCAATTATATAAATAGCACCTCAAGCACCTTGGCTTGTTAAAACAAAATTTCCCAGTAATTGAATCTAAAGATAATCAATGCGTTAAACGTTATGTGTAGTAACGTTTTTACAAGAGCATTTGAGATTATAAGCTGGACCGAAGGGAGCAGAGGCAAGAAAAGTGATTTAAAAGAACGGGGCTTTAGGAAAGCATCTGATGAATATAGATTACAAACAGCAAAAGAAAATATCAGATTAAAAAAAAATGATGAATGTGGATTTTGAGTTGATCTTTATACATCACCATAGTCAACATATAGTCGTTGAATCTCTTGTAGACTTCTAATAACTTGGCCAATAGTTACGTGGTGACTAGCAATTATCAAATTCAAAGCAACCAACTAAAGTAATTTTCTAAGAGTGATGGGTAATTAATGCTAAACAAAGCCAACAAAAATGGCAGTAACATTATGACATGTTCCCAAGTGTTAAAAAGTTTTCAGAGCATGCAGTTTCAACTTTCAAAGATCTACAAAATTCACAGACAGAAACTGTTGGACAATTATGACCCATAGCGTCACTATTTGTAAAAGACATTGTGGTTTTTGTACAAATTAACTATATGATACAGGAAATTGTTATTTTATCATTTTGTAATTAGATTGCTTAAGTATATAAATGATAAAAGTCCTTATGATTAGTTCCAGATTATAAGATATGAGACAGTATCAATCCACGAAGGTTTAATCATTAAATATCCCTAGTCGTAGTATTATCGAGACTAAACATCGATAATGCAGAATAAACTAGTATTGCACTTGTGCGTGTTATGGAAGCGTAACTGCATAGTTCTCATATATTTAAGTATTGGATACTTATACAAGTGTGATAGGAGGTTGTGTTTGCCGATGGTACGGAAACAGCTTCGCTCTGGATGGACCCTTCGGAATCCATTGGTAGTATGACTATGTGTCTATGGGAATCCGAATCAGGGTAGGTGTATTTGGTCTTAACCTGAGACTTGCATCGCTAATACTTGCGACAATCAATAAGCTTTGGTTTTGGTCGTCCGGGACTTTAAAAGGTTATGTGTACGCCTCTTCTGGGTTTATTGAGAATCGTAGTGTATTGGGTGTGATGTCAAGACGGAAGTATCACTTCAGTCATATGGAGATGATGATCACGCATGGATACATAACTGGTTCTCTATTATGTTGCAACTATCGGGATAATATGACAAGGTCATGATTATCCGATTATAGAGACTAGTTGCTTGTGATCCGATATATGCTTCGTACGGGGCAGACACTATTCCAGCCCCAGGCCTTTCATGTGACATCCAATACTGGATCAAAATACGCAATACTATGTATACTACGCCTGACAAAGATTATATATTACTTAAAAGAATATTTCTGGAGAATTGGGTAGGCACGATGCTTTGCTAGAAGCCAACCATGTCTTGTAAATTGGTAAGAACGTGGTACGAGGTACGAACGTATTCGGATAGTCCGACGACAAGATTTACTGCCAACATATCCAGAGATCTCATGGGTCGCTTCCCGAAGATTCACCGATGATGTTTGACTCGAACATAATTAATATGGGATTAATTAGAAGAGAGAGAAAATTAATCTGGGATTAATTACGGCGAGAATTTATATGGGATAAAATTCGAATAGAAGAGAGAGAACGATTAATTTAGAATTAATCGATAAAATAATATATTTGATATATTATATGAAATTAGATTTCATAACGGAATTAAAATTGGATTTTAATTCGGACAACGAATTAATTTAGAATTAATTCGCTAGCGACTTTAATAGTAATTTTGCTAGGCATAATTATTTAATTAAATTTGATTTAATTAAGTCGCAACGGGAAATTCGTTAATTCAGAATTAACAAACCCAAGCCCGGAATGTGTTTACGGGCCCACTCGGATTTTGAATCAAGTGGGGCCCACTACAAGTCACATCACTAGTCAAACTACCTACTTTATGGTGATGGAAGTTAGTATTAGTTATGTTAACTTGTAAGACACATTTCCTTATTTTATTTATGAAAAGGTGAATGACATTTTACTAAATTTGATTTGGTATATGTCTTTGATTTTTTGGAAAATCATTTTCACTTCACACTTCACTCTCTCTGTCATTCAGAGCCTTGGGCGTGAACTAGCTTCTCCTCCTCTCTTCCCTTTTGTCGAGAGTTGCTTCTCTTGTTGGGGAAATTTTGTAGCAAAATTTCTTCCTAAGCTAGCACTTAAAGGGTCTAAAAAGGTGGTAGGGAAACAATCCCATTGAGTTTGGAATTCATTCATCAAGCTTGGAGCTCTACATACAATTAAGGAGATCTTGGAGCACTTCTCAAAGGAGAAAATTTTTGTTATCTCCACATCCTACTTAGCCGAGCATTGTAAGTATTTTCCGCTATCTTACTTTGTTTATTCACACATCTTTCATGCTTATTAGATCTTTGGTAATGTTCTTAAAGAACCCAACAGAAACCCCCTTGGAACTTGGAAGAATGTCCATAAAATACTTATTATCAAGTTTTGAAAATCCTGATTATAGAATTGTATTAGAAAGAGATGAAGGGAGAGAGAACATGCTTGGTATATCAAACATGACATAGAAGAGGCAAAAGCAAGCTTTGTGGTTCTATTTACAACTCCGGCAACCAAAGAAAAAATGTTTTAACCTAAAACCCAAATATTAAATTTCAAAGACAACAATATACTTTTCCCCAGCTTGCACAAGCCCAAAATTCAAAACAGGAAAGAAAACAAAACAAGCCAAACATGAAAGAAGCCAATGTGGAAAGTAAATTTAACATCACACTCAATGCAATAAATTAGCCAACCAAAATATTAAAAGAGATATTCTTTTATACACACATACACAAATGGCATAATATTTATAAGTTATTCTTCTCGTTCAGGAAAATAAATAAATATACCAGCCAATGCCAACAACCAAAAAAGCTAATAAAATACATTAGGAGGAACCCAAAAAAGCTATTGTTGCTTATTATTAATTTAATAAACTACTCATTGTCAGAATCATCAAATTGTTCATCCTATTCATTTTCCTCCAATTCTTCAGATTCTTCATCTGATTCTATTTCAATTTCTGGCTCATCGTCTTCCTCAATATCCATGTCCTCAATATCGATATAATTTTCGTCTTCACCAATTAATCGTTGAGGTTCAGCCTCTGCCACAATTTCTATTGCATGCATTTCTACAACATCCTCTTGAAACGCAACTCCACCTGACATCGAAGTTGTGAAAGATTGTTCAGAAACTTTAACAAAACACGAGCTTTTAATTTAGACACAGACCACCAATCACTTGAATTTTTCCGTACAGTTGGATAAGTGGTGTAATACACTTGCCCTGCCATAATAAACAGATCATATTTTTTATAACTCCTTTTATGATGCACATCTACAAGCTTGTATTGCTCGTGAATTCGTGTACCAACACTCTCAGTCAGATCAAACCATTTACACTTGAATAATACTGTTCATTTAATCAGCAATGCAGGAAACTCTAACTGAACAACTTCCATTAACACGCCGTAATAATCTGTCTCAGTTGCACTGTTGTTAGATCCCTTAATGCATATACCACTATTCATTGTTGCTCTATCTGAACTGTGTTGTTCCGTGTGAAACTTGTACCCATTCACATAATATACCGGGAATGTTTTCACTTTTCGCAACGGCCCATTTGCTAAGTCCTTTATGAATTTGTTAGAGATGTTGGAGGATGGATTACGTGCCTGAACAAGTTACAAGTTAGAGTAACATATTTCCATAAACTTTTGTTTATAAATTATAAAATACACCAATTTGCTGTTTTTTACTTACATATGTTTCGAACCACAATGCGAATTCTTGGTCAAGTTTGGAATCAACCACAGCTTCAGACATACCTAGTTGAGTTTGCCTTAACTCCGCAATGTACACACTAACAACCAAAATATGTTTTCTTCTATAAGATACTTATTATAAAATTAATGCGCTATAAATTTATAAAAATTTATAAAATTAAGCACTCTTACTCAATATAAGGTTTAATTTCCTCGCAATTCAGCAAAATATATGTGCGAGCTGCATGATATTCTTTATCATCTATAAAGAATCTAGATCTCTCTCTACTATATGCTCGTCCCGAATTTCTAAAAATTGAGATCATCCCTTCATGTTCTTCCCCTTCACCCCACAAGTATCATCGTTCCGTGGAACTTTCCTATGTCTAGTGTAAACATGTGGCTAAAAGTAATGCGCATAAAATGATGAATCCTCTTCAACCAAATATGCATTACATATTGAACCTTCGACTTTAGCTTTATTGGTGACATTATTTTTCAACCGACGAAGATACCTCTCAAACGGATACATCCATCTATATTACACAGGACCCGCTATCCTTGCTTAATAAGCCAAGTGGATCGGAAGATGTTCCATTGAGTCGAAGAAACTTGGAGGGAATATATGCTCAAGCTTACATATAATGACATGAATGTCTTTCTCTAGCCGCTCCATTTCATTTTCAGTAATGACAATACAAGTAAGATCCTTGAAAAAAATGGTCAATTCTGTCAAAGCCTGCCACACATTTGCTGGAAGTAATTCACGGAATGCTATGGGTATTAACCTTTGCATAAACACATGGCAATCATTGCTTTTCATTCCATACATCTTGAATTTTTTTCATGTCAACACATCTTCCCGTATTAGATGCATATCCGTCAGGAAATCAGAGTTCTTTCAACCATTTACATAATGCTTCTTTTGCAGCCTTATTCAACCTGTAACAAGCTTCATGATACACAAATTTTCCATTTTTTTCAATTTGATGCAACTCCGGACGTGAACAGAACTCCGGACATGACAGTGTTGAAAATATTATCAACACATATCAACACATATTATCAACTCCGGACATGACAATGCTTCTTTTGCAGCCTTATTCAACATGTAACATTACAGAAGCATATTTTTTCAAGCTTCTCTAGACTTGGCATTATCTTTTGTTTTCCCTTCCACATTCATGACAGTGTTGAAAATATTATCAATGAAATTCTTCTCAATGTGCATGACATCTAAATTATGTCGAATTATTAATGTTTTCTAATAGGGCAAATCCCAAAATATGCTTCGTTTCTTCCAACTGAACCTGCAGTTTCTAACTATTCGAGCATTATTATGATCAGCATCAAGTTCTATAACCTTTTTCAATCCATATCCTTCAATCTGCTCTAAGATCTCAAAACCCGACTTCATAGGTTGTGCCACTTTATGTACTGTAAGCCCATTCATGAACCACCTATTGCTTCTTCGAAATGGATGCTCTGACGGTAAGAACTTGCGATGGTTGTCAAACCATGAAGTCTTTCCACCTTTTGTCAAAGTAAATGCGTCTGAATCATCAATGCAATAGGGACAAGCTAACTTACCTGCAGTACTCCACCCTGACAACATAGAATATGCAGAGAAATCACTGATAGTCCACAACAGTGAAGCTCGCATCTGAAAATTCTATTTGCTGTATATATCATATGTCTTTACCCCCACCTACCACAATTCTTTGAACTCAGCAATCAAAGGTTGCAAGAACACATCCAACTTCTCTTTAGGGTTTCTCGGCCCAGACACTATTACAGACAGAAACATGTATTCATCCTTCATGCACATCCATGGTGGCAAATTGTATGGCGTCACTATCACTAGCCATGAAGAGTATTGTTGCCCTGTTTGTCCAAATGGTTGAAATCCATCAGTGCAGAGACCTAGTCTAACATTTCGAGTTTCGGCTGCAAACGATGGATACATCTGATTAAAATACTTCCAGGCTGGGGAGTTTGAGAAATGCCTCATGACACCACCCTCTTCAGTATCATGCTCGGCATGCCACCTCATGTCCTTAACAGTGGCATTAGATGCATACAATCTCTGCAAACGAGGTGTAAGTGGAAAATAATACATTTTCTTGTAAGGAACATTTATTTTCTGCTTTGCTGATCCTCGTCTCTGCTTCTTATACCGAGGGTGGTTATAGAACTTGCAACTTATTAGGTCAATATCATCACTCCAATATATCATGCAACCATTATTACAACAGTGAATTTTTTCTACTAGTAGACCCAAGCCTTCAATTAACTTCTTTGTGCTATAAAAGTTATCAGTCATTACATTATCCTCTGGAATTATTTCATGAATAAATTGACAAATATCGTCATAACACCTTTCCGAAAAATGGTGTTCCGCCTTCAAATTCAGGAGTCTAGCCACCATCGATAACTACGAATGCCCGTAAGGGTTTCCATGCCAAATCTTCTGCTCTGATGCTCTAAGCATGTCATAAAGTTTTCATGTCGCGGTATTTGGAGTCTCTTCACTATCATTTTGATTGAAAGTAGGTCTTGCAGCATCCAATACCATTTCTTGAATTGCGTTGTTCACTTGGGTATACTCGACTTCTGGACTTTGACTAATATCATGTTCCGAGATATCTTATTGTTCAGTCTCTCCATGTTTATACCATATATAATAGTTTGGTACAAATCCATATTTTGCAAGATGGAGTCTCACAATATCAGGGTCATAAAAACTTCGATTTTGACACCTACTTTGGTTATATGGACACTTAATTTTTATTCCGTCCATAAATGTAGGATGACTTTCTGCTAACTGGATAAACTCCTCAGTACCCGCAATAAACTCATTCGTCAGATACCCATCTTTTAACCTAGCATTGATCCACTGCCGATCTGATCTCATCTTATCTTTCACTATGGTTGTATGTTATGCTGGCAACTGATGAAAATATAAATTGCGACTTTATTGGTAAAATTTATGACATAGTTCATTAAACTCAACTCTTGGCATACAATAGAATAGACGTAATAGAAAGACAGGATTCACAACTAACTTGCAATTCCTTATTCTACTGCCTTCACCAATTACCATACAACTAATATATTGATTACAAACCTTAATTTTCAGCTTAATTTTGGATCCTATCAAGCAAGTTCTACCTTGAGGTTTGAACATGTCACTGAAAATACTTATTACCTTATATGAAAATTAAATTAAATCAATTTTCACACATCTAAGTAAATGCTCAAGTCTTTACTGGACTGCTATAATTAAAACAACCAAAATATAACAGAAGTCAAGAAAAACAACAAGTACCTGATGCTTGATGAGGCGACTGCAGATAGTGGTTGGACTGGTGAGCTACGAGATGCGACCTACAAGAAAGTGAGAGACCGAGCTACAGTCAATTTATTTGAATGAAATTGAATAAATGCTCATGACTAAAATGCATAAAATTAAAGCTATGAAACACATGACTCAACATTGGATCTTATAAATAGTATCTAAAAAAATCATTCTTCTTAATCAAATCAAGAAAATTCTGTCGCTGCCAAATTATTTGGTAAAAACTTGCAGCTTTAAATTGATAGCTGGTGATATTTGTTAGACGCGGAGCAACTTTTTCTTGACAACTATAGCTTCTATATATTATCACAGTTTAAAAGTCTCAGCATCAGAATATAAAACGACCAAGTAATTAGATTAGTATATGTTACCAAATTAAGTTTAATAAACACAGTCTCAAACATACCCTCTGGCTTTTATAAATTTTTATTTTTTTTTAACTAAATGTCATCAGTAATGGTTGCAGCATCAAAGTAAGAACTTACAACAAAACTAGGTTGGCTCATCTTTTATAACTGATCAAGGTTCAAAGCCGTAGTAGAAATCTAATACTTCTAGTTCTAATCAACTGGACTCTGCTAAATTAGGTTACAAACATTCATTTGACCACCACACAAATTCAAATATATTTTGAATGAAACAACATTCCTGTAATTAAGAAACCATGTGGGCATATTTGAATCATGGCTTGGGATAGTGGCACGAGCAAACAGATTATAGATCCCCATAAACATAAAATGAATGAATCATAACCACTGACAGTCTGACATTAACAAAATGAAGTTATTTTGGGTTACTATTTTGGAAAAGGTGAAAAAAATGTGAACTAAATATGTCTACAAAGAGAGAACAAAGAGCCAACAAAAAAATCTTTCTTCTTAATCAAATTAAGAAAATTTTCTCTAATTTTCCGTCAAAAGAAAAAAGAAAAATAAGAAGAAAATTGAATTACCTGCTCTTCCTTGTGAGAGTATGAGGGGCGAGGAGCGAGGGAGACTAAGATTTAGAGCGACCGAGAGTGAGAGTGAGAGTGAGAGAAATTTGAGGGAAAGAAATTTGAGCACCGATTTAGGGATTGGGTTTATAACTGGGGAAAAGAAAAGAAAATCTGATTTATTTATGTAGAATTAGCGACATACATTTAATTCCGTCGCTATTTAGAGACGGAAATTTAATTCCGTCGCTATTTAGAGACGGAAATTTAATTTCGTCTCTATATATAGTGACAGAAAAATAATTATGTCGCTATATTGGAGACGGAATATAAAATCCGTCTCTATTTAGCGACGGAAAATAATTTCGTCGCTATATATAGAGAGGAAACGAATATTTCGTCGCTAAACAGAGACAGAACGAATATTCCGTCGCTAAATATAGTGACAGAATTATTTTTCGTCGCTATTTAGAAACGAAATTACAATCCGTCTCAGTTACGCCTCTATTTAGAGACGAAATATGAATTCCATCGCTATAGATAGAGAAGAATTCAATAATCCGTCGCTATTCTGTCGCTTTCTTTCCCGCGATTTTATTCCTGTCACTATTAGTTACGGAATTTTGTCCCATCGTTAAATTCCATAGCTAATGCTCTAATCCATTTCAATTCCATCGATATTCCTTTCCTAAGAATTGAAACGGATTAATCCGTTGCTAATTCCGTCTTTTACTGTAGTGCATGTTGAACACTTTTTGAAATTTGTATTAGAAGGGCTTCAAAAATACGATATTTATAGAAAGTTCCATGATAGGAGCCTGATTGTAATTTTCGGGGGCCAGAATGTAAATTTCAGAAACTTCACTATAAATACCCATTGTTATCAGAAATTGCCAAAATGGCAAAGCTATTACAAATCCCCCACACGCTCCTCTCACCCCAAAAACACGTACTCTACATCGCTGGTCACGCCGGCGGCCTACCGGCCACTGCCGGCCGGCGCGACCAGCCAAGGGGTGCGCGGGACACCCCTCCACCTTGTGGTGGCCAGCGGAAGCCCCAGGTCACCGAAAAATGGCAGTAATGAGGTAGAAATACTCGGGCTTGGGTCTCTCGATCCTGGCTCGTCGCTTCATTTCACAGCCCGAGCCACCCGCCAAATCGAAGCTCTCAGAGAGTACTACAAGATGTCAGTGACGATTCTTCTGATCCGTGCTCGATTGCACGAGGAATGAGGGAGGAAGATTCAGATGAATAGTGACCCATGGTGAACAGTAGCTCCGATCGGAATTCCGTCGATTCCAGCACGTTCGTGGGATCGTTTGGAGTTCGTATGCGGTCTCGAAATCTTGGTAAGTCCTCCCGGTAAAAATCCGCAAATTTCAAGTTTATAATTAAATGTTCAGATGTATCCAGTAGATTCGTAGAGTAGAGTATTGATATAAATTGAATTGTTTGAGTGTTAGTATATTGAATATGAGCATTCAGTAGAATCCGAGTGAAAACATAACGAGTTTAATTGATCCTATAGAATATGTAAGTTTTCGGTAAAAGTGGATTTTTGTGTATAAAGTTTTATTTTGGTTTTGATGATAGTTACAAGTTATTTATGATATTACGAACATGTTTGGATAAATTCGGGTAGATTCGGAGGGTTCGAGACCCTTCTGTAGCGTTTTCGGAAATATTTTCGGAAGATTTTTCTAAAAACACGTAAATCAAGAATTTAAGTTAACCGATCATTTGGGTTAGTTTATAATGATGTTTTAAGAGTAATGGAACTGAAAACATTGAAAATGAATTTGATTTGGTTGTTCTGAAAAGTTCCGAGATTTTATCGTAGCTTAGTCAAGAACTCTGTAAGTCGTGTTTTTGACGATGTTTCATCATTTGTTTTGTCATACTTGACTAAGACTGAAGTACTCGTGAAGCCAGGTAATTAACTCATGCGATAAATACTTGAAAGTTGATTTATGTTTATATATATATATATATATATATATATATATAGAAATGATTGAAGTGTTTAAGTTAAGACGAAAATAGATAATAGATGATATTGAGAAAGAAGTGCGAGAATATGTATGGTTAAGTAATCGACCACCACAGGTACATATTTTTGGTTATTACTATGCTATAAAGTGAACTAATTGACGAGCTCAATGTCTATATGCATGTATTTATGTATGTAAGTGTATGAATGTGTAAAGGCATGTATATGTATACGTAAATGAAAAAGTACATGTATAAGTATTGATAAACGTATTTGTATTGGTATATGATGATATGCCATGGATAATTTGTGTATGGTAGATCGACAAAAGGAATAAGTCATGTTTTCTAAATTTGTGTTTGTACGTGTAGATGTGTGTTATTGGAATAAGTTTATTAATGACTAATGCATATGATCTAGTGGTATAGAGGTTGGGTTGGTATAGGCTAAGTGTTTTCTAAAGGATGGAAGTTCGTGACTGATTGGATACATATATGAATGGTGAACGTTGACTAATAAGTAAGAAATATGATTGATTGATAAATGAAGAGATGTGAGGACTATGAGAGATATGAGATTTAATTTCATAATAAGGTGTATATTCGTACGTTTGAAATATATGTATGTATATGAGTATTTGAATGATGTTTGGATTATTTGTCGCGTATGTGCTTTTGTATGAAAAGTCGTGTGATGAGTTTATGTTATATGATGTGAGCGTCTGTGTGTATGTTCAATTATATGATTTGCGGTGTAGTAGTCCAGCTGGTTAGGAATCCGTTCGGACGAAATTCATCTCATACCTATTCTAAAATAGGTAACGAGTCTCGTATGAGCATTGTTTGTGGAAGCCAGCCTTGTGTATGTGTTGTTGAATGATGTGAAATTTGATGAATCAATTGTTGTGTGCGCTTCATTGTTGGTTGCACGATGATTGTAAATGTCTCTGAGTGTATGTGTACGATAAAACTAGTGTTATGTATGGATCGTGTATGCTTATGTGAAATGAATAGATGATTTGAAACCGATGAGGATATCAGAGGTTATAAAGCGTGTTTGCCAAGTTATATTGGTATGTACTTATATGTATAAGAATTAAGATATTGTATTTGCATGAATATAAGAAAAGTATGTTTCGAATTGAAAGAAGTGTGATTGTTTCATCGATTTGATGATATTTCAAAGATGCTTAATCATAATAAAGTATAATAAGTCTGACTCCACGTCACATATAATGGAAATGGATTCGATGTAAAATGACTTGTTTGTGATGTTTGGGTCGATGCTTTGTGTGATTTGGATTTCTGACTAATAGATTGACATATATGTGAATATGTAGTTTTGAAAATTTGTCATGGTAAAATATAAAGGAAGATAAAAGTTGGTAAATATGAACTTGTAACAATTTATTAATTCTGTTAATCTGTTGATATATTTGACTTGTTTGTTTATAGTAGCATGGTTACTTACTGAGTTTTTAAAACTCACACCAAATCAGTTTGCTAGTTTTACATGTTGGCTTCCAGATTGGTCAACCACAACAGCTTTGGAAGTCATGCTCAAGATGCGGATCTCCCAAGCGGCAGTCATCCTCGCAAGTGTCCTGGGATAAGCTTTAGAAGTGTAGGAATTGGGATTAATATTTTATTTGTCATGCTGAGCACGCTATTTGTAAATATTAAATAAATGTTTGATTTCTTATGATATTGTGGGCAGAGCCCTTGAGTGTTGATAGATGATGTGGGCACGGAGCCCTTAAGTAATGTTTTTGATGTGTTGGTGTGGACTTGAGGTCCATTTTGATATATGATGTTTATTTCAGGATCGTTTTGATGCTGGACTGATATCCAGGTTTTTCAGTTTTATGATACATCATGCCGAATTTTCGTAAATTTATAGGCTTATGGAGATGGGTCAATCCTATCTTAAAATTGACATGTTCTAGGAACACTAACATAATAATCATGGACCTTAAACTTTATGACATTTCCCAGGACACTAGAGATGGTGACTGTAACTTGGGTGATCCGGCATCTCGAGCATGACTTTCAAAGCTGAAGTGGATAACCGATATGGTAACTAATCTTCAAAACTAGCAAACTGATTTGGTGTGAGTTATAAAACTCAGTAAGTAACCACGCTCGTACGGAGCACGAAAAAAACATATAAGTCAAGAATAATATGTCATATATCAATATACGAGTTGAAATTAAGAAAAAATCAAAAGCTTAAGTAAAAATCTGCAATTAAAGATTACAATAACTACTACGTCTAAGTTCTACTGTTAACCAAAACTCCATTAATAACATTTCAATGAAGACTTTATATGGGTTGGTGTCCATACCTTGAATGCATTTACCTTTTACAAATCAGAGGAATATAATGCGTACCGATATTCAAATCCTTCGCATACCAAAACATATGTATTCAAATATCATAAACACATACATATCTTTACAAATTCGAATAACACAAATACATTGATCCTCATATTTTTCACTTGGCAATCATACATATCTGATAACATTTCCAACACTAACATTTACATATATAAATATCCAAACATATATGTTGCTATGTAACCAATAGTCTTACACATACATTTTAGTCAGGCCTAAACTCCACAAGCAATCACATATATTGTCAAATTCAAAAAGGGACGAATACTCATAATTTATTCATTCACTCTATAGTACTTTAAAAATCAATTCTTATCATTCATTCAATAATGGTCGACTGACATTCTTTATATATGTAAGCTTCACAAAAACAATCACATACGTCATCCAACAGAGAACATGAAACCATTAATTTCAAATTATATCAAAAACACATCATGAAAACTCTTTGTTGAAATCAAAATCAAATTTGAAAACGATTTTCATCGGAAATCATATCAAGTGTCCATGACCAACTCAACTGGATGAAATATAACAAACGCCCAATATCCAACTTGCGAGCATAGACTGGACAAAGAACGAAACAAGCTCATGTCGATATAAGGTAGCGAGTCGGTCCATTACAGTTGGACATAGCCCTATACAAATGCCATGGTGGATTCAAAAATAAAAAAAAACCATAAAAATCAAGTACAAGCACCGTGAAGGAAACATATCTTATTAAATAATCTCATAAATGATATCGAAATGTATCTTAATCAAGACGTAATTCTTTTGAAATCATTCATTTCCCAAAAAAATGAATATGTTTTAATCAAAGATAAATTTTGTAAAAATGTGATCAAAGATCAAATGTATATCATTCAAAATCATTATTCCATAACCAAACTTTTTAAAATACTTATCAAGCTTCTACTGTCTGGGTCACGTGAACAGACTAGACAATTTCCATGTCGACAGAGTAGTGGGCCAGTCATTTTTCGATGGTCAGGACCCCATAACAAGCTGTAACATCCCCAATCTGGGAGATGTTACCGGCAGGAGATAGACCGTACTAACCCAATAAGCCTCTGACTTATGATAACTGCTATTCTTATCTCACTTATATATAAACCCATGTATGGGACCATAGCCCAAATCATCAACCATGTAGGCATAATACTCTTACTATTAAGTATTATGGTTAAATGCACAATTCAATAATGATAATGACTTATGTAAAGTGACCATTACTGTATAGCATAAATTTTACAAGACACTCTCTAACTCTGACTGAACTGGACTTAACCACTAACTTGACCTGATGGACTCCATACCCTAGTGACTGCATCAGTATCTGTCCTCCCGAGCTCGTCCTCCGAGAATACCTACAAAATAAGAAAACTGGGAGTCTGGGGAGGGTTAGATCATTGTACGATCTAAGTGAGTGGATGAAAACTAAAATATAGTTATATAAATATTTGGATTCTAAACCAAAAATCAAAGATAGCTTTATACGAAAACTCTTTTTCTGAAAAACTTTGTCTAAAATCTATTTTATAAAACTTATCTTTCTGAAATCTGCTTTTGAAAGTCCGGTTCTGTAAACTTATATCTGAAAGATCTATTATGAAAACTATTTCTAAAATGTCTATTTTTTGAAAACTGTTTCTAAAATCTGATCTCGGAAAACTATTTTCCTGAAAACCTGATATCTGAAAACTGATATGTCTCTGAAAAACTTGACGTACAGGAGTGTTACGTATTGTTGTCCCCTCATACGCCTAACTAGATCCAGGAGTGCAAATCCATGACTTTGGGGCGTTACGTATCGCCTTCCCCCAAAGCATGCCACTACTGACCCTGAAACTAGTAGTCTCGCCGTCCCCCAAGCCACTGAACTAGAACTGCGGGTACAGATCTATACTACCCTCCAAGCTCTGAAACTAGGATCTAAGGGCATCTGTCATCCCTAGTCCTGAACTAGGATCTGGGGGCGTTACGTATCGCCGTCCCCCCAGTCCTCTACATGTACACATGTCATCCGTCAATTCCAAGTCTGTAACAAGTTACATACTGAGGTGGGTCTTTCCCTCCATGCCTCGAAATCATAAAACTCATGTTTAAAAACATTTCTTTTCTAAATCATTTCTTAAACATGTTGAAAAAAATATAACTGATAATAAAACTGGCTAACACCCTAAAAGCGGAAAGTAAGTCTGATTTAACCAACAACATAATGAAAATCAACTTAAAAGAAAATGTCCACTCACTAGTTGGAATCTAGCTGTCATTACTCGCTAGTTGAGAAAACTCTGTTTCATGTGATGATCTACATTTGATAAACTAGATTAGAAGTGGACTAAGAAACGTACTAGGGAATCATTACCTGTTTGAGGGTATCGTACTCATATCATGATGTAATATGTACATACGAGTTGATATGAGACTTATAAGGTAGCCTCTAACGTGTTTCGGTGAAACTGAGATGGTTTGAAATTGATTTGGGGAAATTTTGGCCAAGCGTCGCGACGCAGGGCATTACGCGTCGCGACGTGCATCATCCAGAAACATACCCAAACATTCCCAGTATGCGTCGCAACGTAAGACCTTGCACGTCGAGACGCGCATCAAACCAGAAGCTTACTGAGAAAATTCCCAGATCGCGTCGCGACAAAGGGCTTTTTGCGTCGCGATGCAATACCAAATTCAGGTCTTAACTTCATTCTTTCATACTCAATTTGCTCAACATTTAATCCATATCTCCTCACAAGTAAATAACCTCTACCAATCTCCAAAATATAATCAATATCATTCTTAATATCAACTCATATTCAACCTATAATCTTTAATTAATCTCATTTCCAAAGTTTAACAAATTGGGGATTTTCTACAATTATCATTTTCTTATCACTAAAACCATATAAACATCAATTACTTTAACTCAACAATATCCGTCAACCAATAAACCATCAAAACATCAATATTTAAAACTTGGATTAAAGTCTCCATACCTTCTTTCTCTTGGTTTTCTTCTTTATTTGGTGAATGAGTGTTTAACACTTGCTTCTTCTTCATTCTTCTCCTTCCTTTTTCTTCTTCTTAATTTCTTTTTCCTGTTATTCTTTCTTTTCTTCTTCCTTCTACGTTTTTCTTCTTCCCTTTTATTTATAATTTTGTGAAACCTTGAATAGTGTTTATTTATATACAAGAGGTTATTTGATGTTTGGAATAATGTAGAAAAATATAGAAATGTGGAGAAAATTAGAGACTTTTTTAAATAAGTCTGCATCACTATTCATCCTAATTTTTGACTTGCATTTTTAGCTTACTTCTAGTTCGAATTTGAAAAATTATTCAACGCAAAAGTTATGGATCTCGATCTTATGTTTCTGATGATATAAAATTCATAAAAATTGAAGTTTGTATGAGAAAATTATAGCCCAAATACCATGGGCTATCCAGAATGTAACATCGTAGCATCTAATATCAGATTCTCAAAGAATTTACCGATAGTCATCTCATGAGGGTATATGTTTCCAAACATAATTTATATTATGTGAAACTCGTCTCACTATGTAAAAGTAGTTAAAATTCCTGGTCGTTACTAATTATCCCCCTTAAATAAGATTCGCCCTCGAATCCTCTTTAAACTTGGGATCTTATCATAGATTACAAGATTTGTGGGTTCCTTATAAACAACTAGCTTTATCTGACTATATACCCTCCGCCTTAATCTCATCCACTATAATATACCACTTTCCGATGTTTTTTCGTGTGCTATCACTATACCACATGACAATGTGATGATCATGTTGAATCTATGATGCCATGGCTTGGAAGTCGTAACTAGGGCTGTACACTAATTTGTCTGTGTAAACTCTTACTTTGTTGTAAATATTATGTATCATCGGGGATTCTATTTGACGTAACAACGAAGGTATTTTCCCGGTTGATCATTTACGACTTGACTAGTAAGCACATGATATTCTCTATCTTTCTTAATATCTATCTACTCATGCATCGTACCTCTCGTCATACTCGGTTAAACTGCTTCAGTGTTCGTGGCTTCAGTGAATATCTCTTAAGCTTTTTACTAAGAGGTACTACCTCATTCTTGTTTCATAAGATCTTCGCTGAGTATCCTTAACTACCACATTTCTGGACGTCGGGTTGTGCTCAACATTCTTTATTTCCAAGGAAATCTCTTTCTCTAGATCTTTAGTTATGCTCAATAATTATTCGACTCGATCAGGTTCTTCTTAACCAGTACCTTTTGCTCTTACTAGAAATACTGGTGTCTCCACGGTTAGGCTTCCCGTTCCCTTTCTGGAATCAATAATTTTATTTGAGTGATTATTGTCATTATTAACAATGCTTGTACTTGATACTTCATTTTCTCAACTTGTTTAACTTGATCTAAATATTCTTTCTTATATCTTAGCTACTTAACTCTCTATATTCTCCTTGCCAAGCTTCAACTGCTTATGATACAGCCTAGGGCTTCTTAGCTTACTGATATTTTCTACTGATGATGCTTGTACTTAAAATATTATTTCTGGGTAGTTTCCTAGTGGTCATCCTCAATTGGCAACAGATTTAGGCTTAATTGCATGCACCTCGGTGCTTAAACCGCATTCCCTGCTATTAACATCGACACTGGCGATTTGGTTCTGGCTAAAGTTCATACTCTTTTTGTACTTTGCTTTCATTGTTACTATAAATCTGGTTACTGTGTCCTAAACTAACTTGTTTTCCATAGTCTAGTGCTGTCAAGGGTTTATACTCAAATACATGCCATTTTATCGTACATTGAGGATTCGCCTGCTATACTAATCATAACATTACAGTAACTTATCTCCTCGATTCCGTACTATGCTACAAATCTACCAAACCAACCTTACCTGTGGCTTAGGTTGATACTAAGAAACCTTTGTTGTTACATTCTTCTGTTATTGCTTACTTAGTATTTTATCCTATCATCTCGACAGATTCATTTCCAACTGTTTAGTTGTTGACATTTTTTATTTTATCTTATCTCTTGCTTTGTTCCAATCCTGGCACCCGTCTGACCTTATGTCCCAGTTTCCTTGTTCAAAGGATATCATTTCTTACATTCCCTTAGCCCTGCCTAACGCTACTCCTTTATGTCTCAGTCATTACTTGACCACTACTTTATCTCTGTACCGCTCCATTTGAACAACTTCTTTCTTAACTCCTTTACTCAGAGCTGTCACTCACTTTTAGTTTATTCTTAAGCTACGCCTGAAGATATTATGTTCTGGTCTTCTTTCACTATACTTTCACGTATTCCTGGGAGTATCTTCAGGCAACCTTCAATGTCCATCTCTGCTACTGTTGCCTAACGAGGGTTGGGAGGGTGGGAACTTATCCTGAGGCCTTTTTGAGTATGGTGATCTAGTTGCACATACCGCTTATCTATAAGCCTAGCACTCTTGTGTGTATATATATATATATATCTGATGTATTTCCCTACACTAGGGCATTACAGCTAAAAACAGGCTGGTTTACCTTCTCCAACTTTTCTTCTGATCATTTTCAACTATCGATCACACTACTTCTTCTGCGAAATTACTCTGGAGTCATATTCTCTAAAAACTTTTGTGCTACCTCTGTACTCCATCCTATTTTTTTGAAGTCAGTGTTTTTTCTCCCTGAGTGCTGCTATACTATTTCGTTACTCCTCCTTAATAAGTTTACTTTGCTGCATAGGTTTCTTTCTCATTTCAATTCCTTACACTCCTTACATATTTACTTTTCTGAGAATTCTATCAACTTCGATTACTTAAGGCATCTTCTACTGAATCTTTTAGTTTAGGTGTCACTCTTATCTAGTTCTTCTTTCTTAATACCATGGGACTCTTTATAAGTTGCTCACTATATTCCTGAGAGCCGTTCTCTTTGATCACTTGTATTTCTAATATCTTTATTTCTTTAAGGATTCCTTAATTCAACGATGGCTTCTAAACTAATCTCAACTTATTATGGCTTCAAACTATTCTATCTCATGATTCTTATCTCTGTTTCATTGAACTCATCGATTTGGTTGTCTAGCCATCTCGTGATTCGTCTAATCTATCAATTATTCTTTTTTACTGGTTCATCTCTTTACCGGGCTCTAAATTGAGGGGGTCAGCACATGCATTCCATGAGGGTCTGTAGACACACATTTCCGTTTTACACTTAAGGTCGTTGATAATCTAGTTAGGTATCTATATGCTTACTAGAATCGAGGTTTCTAGAAGAAAGGGGTCGTCATTCGTTCTACAGGAACCTGATCGACTACTCCATGTTATGAGGTCCTACTGAATTTCCTCGTTACTTCTCGCATTCCTCTTACCATTTGCATATCCTATTTCCATGCTCTATGCCTTACTGCTGAGGCTAGGGGTGTTTCATTCTCCTAACTACTTCCTAGATCTTCCGCTCTCTGTTCTTTCTTTAAGTCTCGACTTTGGCACTATATTCTACTGCCCATACTGGTACTCTTGTCACTCCTAAATATCTCCAACCTCTCAGGTCTATTCTTGTATACTTCCACGATTTTTATTGACTTGGGCTATGTTAGTGTTCCTAGAACATGCCAAGATCTTAAAGTTATGATTTGTGTGTGAATAAATCAAAGGGAGTTGCAGAATACTCACATTGACCGGATATAGGCTTTCAAAAATTCCTTTGGATGTAGTAGCTCAGAGCTTGAAGACGAGTTCCAAACTCTCGGATTAGTCTCTCTATCACCTTCCTTTGACTCTTTAAAGTGCTAGCTTTGTAGAATTTTGAAGCAAAATTCCATGGGAGAGAGGAGAAGCTCACGCCCAAGTGAGAGAGAAATAGGAATAGTAACTTTTTGATTTCCAAAATCTAATACAAAAGTTGACTTCAAAGTTGGTATATGTATCTTTAATTAATTAAAGACAAAGAGTGTTGGAATTCACTTGAGTGTAGAGAAAGCAATCCAAGATTTAATTCTCAACCACTTATCAAATTCCATAAAGTGTCAAACACTATGATGTAAGTTGGTGGGTCCCAACTGAAATTCCAAATTTAAATCGGACAATTCGGTACGCAACATTGCTCGGGCCTGGGTTCGCTTAATTCCGAATTAAGCGAATTTTCCGTTGCGACTTAATTAAATCAAATTTAATTAAATAATAATGCCTAGCAAAGATACTATTTAAAGTCGCCCGCGAATTAATTCTAAATTAATTCGTTCGCTTGAATTAAAATCCAATTTTAATTCCGCATTGAATTTTAATTTCAATTAATATATCTATTATATTATTTTAGCCCAATTAATTAAATTAAATAGTAAAATCTAATTTCACTATTAAATTTACATTACCGATTAATTCTAAATTAAACGCTTTCTCTCTTCTCGACGAATTTATTCCCAGATAAATTCTTGACGCAATTAATCCTAGATTAATTCTTTCTCATTTAATTAATCACAGATTAATTATTTCAGTAATTAATCCCAGATTAATTTTCTCTCATAATTAATTCCTAGATTAATTATCTATTCGAGTCAAACATCATCGGTGAATCTTTGGGAGGCGACCCAAGAGATCCATGGATATGTTGGCAGTAAATACGGTTATCGGACTATCCGAATACGTGCGTACCCGGTACCACATTTCTACCGATTTACAAGACATGGTTGGCTTCTAGCAAAGCACCGTGCCTACCCAATTCTCCATAAATATATTCAACATGGAATATACATAATCTATATCAGGCATAGTATACGTAGTATCGTGTATTACGATCCAGTATCGGATGTCACATGCTAGGCCTGGGGCTGGAATTGTGTCTGCCCCGTACGAAGCATATATCAGATTAACAACAACTAGTCTCTTTAATCGGATAATCATGACCTTGTCATATTATCCCGATAGCTGCAGCAATTAAGAGAGTACCAGTTCTGTATCCCTGCGTGATCATCATCTCCATATTACTGAAGTGATACTTCCATCTTGACATCACACCCAATACACTATGATTCTCAGTATACCTAGAACAGGCATACACAGAACCTGTTAAAGGCCCGGATGACCAAAACCAAAGTATACTGATTTTCGCAAGTATTAGCGATGCAAGTCTCAGGTTAAGACCAAATACACCTACCCTGATTCGGACTCCCATAGACACATAGTAATACTACCAATGATATTCCGATGGGTCTATCCAGAGCGAAACTGTTTCCGTACCATCGGTAAAAACAACCTCTTATTACACTTGCATAAGTATCCAATACTTAAATATATGAGAACTATGTCGTTATGCTCCCACAACGCGCACAAGTGCAATATTAGTCTATTTTGCATTATCGATTTCCAATCTCGATAATACTACGACTAGAGATATTTTAATGATTAAACCTTAGTGGATTAATACTGTCTCATATCTTATTAATCCAGAACAAATCATATGGACTTTTATCATTTATGTATCTTGGTAATCCAATTACAAATGATAAAAGAGCAATTCCTTTGTCACATAGTTAATTTTTACAACAACACTATGTTCTGTACAAATAGTGATGCTATGGGTCATAATTGTCCAAAAATCTCCCACTTGGCCTATAGCCAATCACTCAAGTGTCATACACCTGAACTATGTACGGGTTGCTCAAACTTCTGCTGAGAAACTACTTTCCTCTGCGGATTTGCAATGTTATCATCTGTTGCGATTTATTCGATCATCACATCGCCATGATGTATGATCTGACGAATCAGATGAAATAGTTGAAGTATATACTTGGATCGTTGATGAGACCATTAATTCTTTAGTCTGTGCTGTAGCCTAGCTCAGCTGCTAACAGAACTACTCCTAATCTAATTAGGAATTTTACAGATCCAAAATTTCTTCTTTTGCTGCCTCAGCTACAACAATATTCCGCTTTTGTTTTTATTTCGCAACAATATCTTGCTTGGAAGATTTCCAGCTCACTATTCCATTATTCAAACTATATAGTACCCTTATTACGACTTGCTGTCGTTTTTGTCGATTTGGAAACTTGCAACGGTGACCCAGTCACTTCAAGTTCTTCTTCTCTATAGCTTAAGAAAGCATCATTAGTTCATCTAACATACTTAAGGATGTTCTTAACATCAATCCAGTGACCATCACTTAGATTGGCCTGATTGTGACACCATATGCCCAAAGCATATGAGACACCAGGTCGCGTACATATCTTTCAATGTTCGAGTTCTCGGAGAGTGCCAACAACCTTTAGATCTATCCCAGTAGATCCTTATTCCTAGAATAAAGGTTGTCTCTCCCAAGTAGTCTTCGGAGAATTTTCATGAAAGCCAAGCTTTCACCGATTATATTATGGGAATGTCATTTCCAAGAAATGACATATCATCATTATATACGACAATCACTGTCAGTGCTCTCCCACTAACCTCCTTATATACACAAGAATCATTTTCATTTTGAATTAAATCATATACCATTATGATTACATCAAAACGATAGTTCCAATAACGCAATGCTTGCTTCAATCCATAAATGGATCATTTACTTGCAAACCTTTTTGCATGTTTTGGTACGACAAAAACGTCAGGATGTTGTAACATCCTCCAAAAGGTTTCCGTTTAAGGAAAGCAGTTTTGATGTTCAGCTGTCATATTTCATTAATGAAACATGCATCATTTGCAAGCATTATCCAAATGGATTTAATCATGGCAACGGTTAAAAGGTTTCATCGTAATCGACACAATGTTGATAACGATACCTTTTCTCTACAAGCCTAGCTTTGTAAGTTTGTATGTTGTCATCCATGTTTGTCTTCCTTGAAGACTTATTTAGTACCAATAGGCACAATGCCTTCCGGTACAACAACCAGTGTCCAAACTTGGTTGGTATAGATGGAATCCATTTCGGACTTCATGGCACTTTGCCATAAAAGGGAGTCGATACCTTGTATCACTTCCTCATACGTAGTCGATTTGTCTTCCTCAATAAGATTGACATCTTTATTAGGTGAGATCAGAAACCCATGCCTCCCAAGTTGTTTTCTGACTCTCTTCGGCTTACGTGGTTCTTGTGTATTTGAAGATTGTGGTACATTTTCATCCTTGATGAGCTATTTGTGTCCCGTTAAATAATCGGTGCCTGGAATAGTATTACTCCGATTTTCATCAAGTTTTACTTTCCTCCCACTTACCACTGCATATAGGTATTCCGTTTAGGAAAACCGCATGGAGAGCAACAATTAAATTGTTCTCTTGTGAGTTGTATAAGTACTATACTTTGGTTTCCCTAGGACAACCTACAAATTAGGCACTTATCCGATTTGGGTTTTAGTTTGGTATCATCCAAAACTATGCCAGCATTCCCAAATCTTCAGGAATGAGAAAGCCCGTTTCTTTCCTGTTCATATCTAATATGAAGTCTGTCTAACAGATTTTCATGGAACCTTATTCAAAATAAGTTTTGCACTGATTAATGCGTATCCCTAGAAGGAAAATGGTAGCTCAGAGCGACTCATCATTAACCTTATCATGTCCAACAAAATTCGGTTTCTTAGTTCGGACACACCGTCAAATTGAGGTGATCCGTGAAGAGTCCTCATTGAAAGAATACTATACTCTTTCAAGTAGTTGAGAAACTTATTGCTTAAGTATTTTCATCACGGTCCAATCGTGATGTTTTAATACTCTTACCGGTTTGTTTTTATACTTCGTGTCGAAACTCTTTGAATTTATCAAAAGTTTCCGATTTATGTTTCAAAAGAAACATATAACCATAACGCGATGCCACATCCGTAAAGGTTCCGAAGTATTGATATCCACCTCTAGCCTAGCTAGACATGGGCCCACTTACGTCACTATGAACGAGGGCTAACAGATCAGTGGCACTTGCACTTTTACCAACTAAAAAGGTATTTTAGGCATTTTTCCTATTATACTAGATTCGTAGACATCATTTGAATAGAATCAAATCCGTCATAGTATCCACTCTTCGAAAGTGTGGATATACGAGTCTTGTTAATGTGTCCCAGACAACAATGCCACAAATAAGTCTCATCTGATTAATTCAGTTTGAGCTATTTGTTTGTCATGTTATACGTTTGAGATTCATTTATATTCAAAATATAAATACTGTTATTCACATAAAATGTGTTTATCTCAATATCATCTTATAATAAAATAACATTTAGTGTTGTAGAATATAAAGGTATACCCGCAACTGGTTAAACTTAGATATAGAGATAATGTTTATAGTCAAACTAGGTACTTTATGACAGTTTCCTAATTTAAGTACATACCCAAAGGGTAGTTCCTAAACTTAGGTTTCTACGGTTAAAACATCGACTCTCGTCGCGTTTCCGACTCGCAGGTCGATCTCAACTGAAGTCAGTCTCCTGCTTATCAGCAGATCCTGCACATCAGTACATATATATATGTACCACATCTAATATCAAAATTCAATTTTGAAACTAGTAGTGAACATGTTTATGACAAACATATTTGAAGCCGGAGCCTTGCCCTTCTTCACTTCCTTCATGTCTGCCTTGTCCATATGGCAATCCCGCATCCAGTGACCCCGTTTGCTACAGTTTAGACAGATATCTTGGGATATGTCCTTTGTCTTCCAAGAAGACTGTGATGATTTTTCCTTTACCCTTTTCCACACCCCAAAGCCTTCGGCCAAGCCTTGGCTTTCTGGGATGTCGAAGTAAGATGTGTTTGCGCTTCTTACCCTTTTGCAAACTATGGCTTTGTCTCATTGAGCATAGCTTTTAATCTCCAAGATTTTTCTATTGCATTAGTACTTCTAAGATCTAAGTATAGATCTATGAAGATCCTTCAATTTCAATATCATACTATAAGGATCTAATCCTTAATTCTGACGAAGAAATTAAGGAGTCTTTGAGGCAAGCATAATGGAGTTTAGCACTAAAGTTATCATTACATGAATCTTCCAAAGATCATGTTCTACTATTTTCTCAACTCCGGGCTTAGGCCCAAGATGTCATTCTATCAAATAGAATAACCTCTCAGGTCCCAGGACTATCCTGAGGTTACATTCACAATCTGAAAATTAAAGTCGTTTAAAGACATTTTCACCCAGGATTATGTTCTAAACGCTAATCTTTCAGTTATCTTGATTGCTATAGTCAAACTATCCAATCAATGATTTCTGGTAGTATTGAATATAATGATTACTATAGTCTAACTATATAATCAACTATAATTTGATTGGTTAAATTCAAATATATTGATTACTATAATCCAATTATATAATCAACTATAAATGTAGTTTGAATACAGTCCAACTGTTTAATTTTAAAACAACAATTAAATATTAGTCCAACTAATATGTTTAATAAATAATGACGAAAAATGAAATGAGCGCGTATTGGCAAGTATCTAAACGAAATTACAAGTTTAATACTTACCTCCCACTATTTTTCGGCGAGCCTATAACCCTCTGTTGAGTACTCGGGGAAACCTAGTTTCCTAGTGGGCTAGGATCCCGTTAAATAGCACACAACCTTGACTTTGGCCAACAAGTTTTATGAAACTTAACTAGGTAGATCTCTAAGATCAATTGGATCTCATCAAATTCATAGATCCAGTAGGTGGACATCCAAGTCCGAAACATATATCTAATATATGCCAATATATCCGATATATTGTCTAACCTTTTTCCTCTAAATCAACTAAGCCTCGGCTTTGGCACAACAAGCTTAATGATTCTACTTAAGCGTCACCCATTGACTTTGGAAAGCTTCGTAATTGATGACGATGGACAAGAAGTGATCTTGACTTTGGCCAACAAATCACAACTTGGACAAGACATGCGATATGGAACAACGCCTTCATTATTCAAAAACATCCGCGATGGACAAAGGTATTGACTTTGGCCAACAAACCAGTGCCAATCTTGGATCTAGAGAGAGAATCACTCAATGGAAGGAAATCACTTAATATTTGTTGAGGGTTTTTCACGTAAATTGGCAACCAATTTATTATCTTTGATTACGTCTCATACACCTTTAAGCATGCATTCTAAAAGCATAATAAGGCGCGATAAAATTAATAATGATATGCGGATGGATATATAAAACAATTTGTTCCTAGAACAAATCTCTCCATTTCCTCTCTCCCGCTAGCACTATTCTTACTTCTACCCAATTACATAACACTTCTAAAGAAACCTCATTTACATTGAGGGGAATAGGTGAGAAGAGAAATACAATGAGAAAATAGGTGATAGGCTGGACACGCAGGTCCATTTAATAAATTCTAAATTTATTACAACAATTTCCAAAATTGCCCTCACCCATCTAATATTCATCCGATATACATTATTCATACATACATCCAAGTATTCACACATAGCACGTTATCAATCAATCTAATCCAATTAATTAATCTTTAAATTAATGACCATCCAATGTTCAAACAACGATTTGATTTGCGCCAGTCCAACTCGTTTTAAGAATAAGTACTCAAAGTACATATTCTTGAATTATATCGAACTACAATTTTAAATCCAATTTAAATTATATTCAATACTAATTCCAAATTAAATAATTACACTTTTAATAGTGCCTTTTAGACTTGGATTCCAAATCCAATCTTTATGGGTCTCAAAGGCCCAATTAGTATCCAATACTATTCAATTAAAGTCCAATGGGCTTTCAATTAATTCATTAAGGCATGGACTTTGGCAACCAAAGCCCAATTAGGAATCACCCTATGCCAAAAAAATCAATTTAAACCCATTAGGCCCAATTAATTTATTTAAAAGCCCAATTGCCATATTTGGACTTATGGAAATGATTTTAGGCCCAATTGGATCCAACCAATTACACTATAATTACAAATTAATTCAATTCAAGTGTAATTAGTATAATTAATAAATTAATCTATTATTCCAAAATACTAATTAATTCAATTAATCATACTTAACATTTTAATTTATGTCCAACACAAATTAAAGCAAAATAAATCTATTATAACATGTTTCATGCTCACGGTTTTGGAAATAAAATTGACATCCAATTTGATTTCAATCTAATTAAATCAACATCTAAGATTCATTTCATGCCAACAACACATCCAATGTGTCAAATTTCCAAAAATTCCCATGAGCTTCTAGGGTTCATATTCTCGGCCAATGGGTAATTTTTGGGGAAAATTAATCCTATTAATTTTTCACAAAATTGAAGATGCACAAATCTAATTCAACATCATTCAAACACAACCCAATAACCAATTTATGAAAAGCAAGTTCTAAACACAAAAATCCCAAATAAAGTCCATAAACCCTAAAATTCAAATCAAACTTAAATGGCTCTGATACCATTGTTAGTGTTCCTAGAACATGTCAAGATCTCTAAGTTGTGATTTGTGTGTGAATAAATCAAAGGGAGTTGCAGAATACTCACATTCATTGGATATAGGCTTTCGAAAATTCCTTTGGATGTAGTAGCTCGGAGCTTGAAGACGAGTTCCAAACTCTCAGATTAGTCTTCCTATCACCTTCCTTTGACTCTTTAAAGTGCTAGCTTTTTAGAATTTTGAAGCAAAATTCTATGGGAGAGAGGAGAAGCTCACTCCCAAGTGAGAGAGAAAGAGGAATAGTAACTTTTTGATTTCCAAAATCTAATACAAAAGATGACTTCAAAGTTGGTATATGTCTCTTTAATTAATTAAAGACAAAGAGTGTTGGAATTCACTTGAGTGTAGAGAAAGAAATCCAAAAATTAATTCTCAACCACTTACCAAATTCCATCAAGTGTCAAACACTTTGATGTAAGTTGGTGGGTCCCAATTGAAATTCCAAATTTAAATCGGACAATCTAGCACGCAACTTTGCTTGGGCCTGGGTTCACTTAATTCCGAATTAAGAGAATTTTTCGTTGCGACTTAATTAAATCAAATTTAATTAAATAATAATGCCTAGCAAAATTACTATTTAGAGTCGCTCGCGAATTAATTCTAAATTAATTCGTTCGCTTGAATTAAAATCCAATTTTAATTCCGCATTGAAATCTAATTTCAATTAATATATCTAATATATTATTTTAGCCCAATTAATTTAATTAAATAGTAAAATCTAATTTCACTATTAAATTTACTTTACCGATTAATTCTAAATTAATCGCGTTCTCTCTTCTCGATGAATTTATTCCCAGATAAATTCTTGACGCAATTAATCCATGATTAATTCTTTCTCTTTTAATTAATCCCATATTAATTATTTCCGTAATTAATCCCGGATTAATTTTCTCTCTCATAATCAATTCTTAGATTAATTATCTATTCGAGTCAAACATCATCGGTGAATCTTTGGGAGGCGACCCAAGAGATCCATGGATATTTTGGCAGTAAATACGGTTATCGTACTATCCGAATATGTGCGTACCCGATACCACGTTTCTACCAATTTACAAGACATGGTTGGCTTCTAACAAAGCACCGTGCCTACCCAATTCTCCATAAATATATTCAACATGGAATATACATAATCTATATCAGGCGTAGTACGTATCGCGTGTTACGATCCAGTATCAGATGTCACATGCTAGGCCTGGGGCTGGAATTGTGTCTGCCCCGTACGAAGAATATATTGGATTAACATCAACTAGTCTCTTTAATCGGATAATCATGACCTTGTCATATTATCCCGATAGCTGCACCAATTAAAAGAGTACCAGTTCTGTATCCATGCGTGATCATCATCTCCATATTACTGAAGTGATACTTCCATCTTGACATCACACCCAATACACTACGATTCTCAGTATACCCAGAAGAGGCGTACACAGAACCTGTTAAAGCCCCGGACGACCAAAACCAAAGTATATTGATTGTCGCAAGTATTAGCGATGCAAGTCTCAGGTTAAGACCAAATACACCTACCCTGATTCGGACTCCCATAGACACATAGTAATACTACCAATGAGATTCTGAGGGGTCTATCCAGAACGAAATTGTTTCCGTACCATCGGTAAACACAACCTCCTATTACACTTGCATAAGTATCCAATACTTAAATATATGAGAACTATGTCGTTATGCTCCCACAACGCGCACAAGTGTAATACTAGTCTATTCTGCATTATCGATGTCCAATCTCGATAATACTACAAATATGGATATTTTAATAATTAAACCTTAGTGGATTAATACTGTCCCATATCTTATTAATCCGGAACTAATCATATGGACTTTTATCATTTATGTATCTTGGTAATCCAATTACAAATGATAAAAGAGCAATTTCCTTTGTCACATAGTTAATTTGTACAACAACACCATGTTCTGTACAAATAGTGATGTTATGGGTCATAATTGTCCAACATGCTGATATGTAGGTTCTATTATATTTGGTCTATTTTGGGAACTTCTATTAGTCAAGCCTCGTGCTGGCTTGCCTTGGTCTTTCCGCTATACTGGTTTCTCTTCTTTATATCCTCGAAAACTTCCTTAATCTTTTTCTGGGTAATCTGCCTTCCAATGTCTTTCCATTTCTTAAAATGAACTCTCTTCGGGCTTCTTACGGTTACATTTATCACTGGGAAATGATGGGGCAAACTTTTACATTTCGATAGTTATCGTTGTCCTTGTTCTAGTACTCTATGTCTTGGTAGAGTCTATTTCTCATGTGAGGTGGGTATGATATAGGCTCTGTCAGAACAACTTTGTTAACTGGTATCACTAAGTGGTTGTAAACTAGATAGCTTAGGGTCTTGTCTCCATCGGATTACTTGGGATATGGTAACTAATTGTTTCTGTTTATGACCTTTATTTGCCTGCTTGTGGACCTGGGTCTGGGTTTGGAGATCTGGAGTTCTCTACGCCATTTTGGCATCTCAGTCTATTGAAGCTTTTAAGACTAATCTTGATTTTTTACCTCTATTATCTCTCTGGTTATTCCTTGTTACTTTGGAAACTCGCTATCTCTATGAGGCACTCGAGGCTCTTGAATTTGTTTGAAATAATTCTCCGAGAATGGAAGGAATCTTACATCTACTAGGCACTATAACACTTGCTCGGGCTTTTTCTATTCTCTTTACTACTATAGGTTCTGGTACTTCCTTATCGATCTGATTTTGTATCTCTATCTCTTCTTACATCTTTCCTTACTTTTCTTCTTGCTTTTCTTTTCCTCTCCATTGGGTAACTTTTATTAGAATCTTGTTGTCTAGTTTCATAGCTTGTTTGTACTTATGGCAGTAGGTCAGAATAACTTCAGGAAAATTCCTAACATGGATCTAGAGAATAGTTGTTCTCTTAAGGAATACTATTCGAATAATCTGAGAAACTTACTAACCTGTCTATATATCTTGAGGACGTACTCGAGGATCAGATACTAGAGAGGTAGTGCCTCGTATACGGGTATCCTAGACATACTGCGTATACCAGATCCCAACACTCTACCCACTGCAGTCACTGACTCCCTAGACCATGCTCTGATACTATCTTTGTAACATCCCCGACTGGGAGATGTTACCGGCAGGGGATAGACCATACTAACCCCATAAGCCTCTGCTTCTGATAAATGCTATTCTTATCTCACTTATATATGAACCCATGTATGAGACCATAGCCCAAATCATCAACCATGTATGCATAATACTCATTTAATCCGATGAAGTATTATGAATAATATGTATTATTCATAAAGCGTTGCCCAAGTGCTCAACGAGTACACATCATATTGTGGGACTCTCTAAGTTTAGGTTAATCATCACGAAATCCAATTTCATGTCCATAATTCATCCACTCATGAATTATGACGACCACGGATAATCTCGCTGAACTATGCAAGTCGAGGTCATTGCATACATATAATCCCTCCGTCATAGGCTATCCATACTATACCTGTGATATAGATAAGAACGTCAATTTTTTTCGGTATAATATAGTCGACTTTCAATTTACGATCTCTAAATAACACTCGGAACTGGTTTCCGAAGTTATACGACGGCCATGGATTTACTAGATCATAAACACGTGAGGATGCGTATGCCATGTACACAGGACTGACGGATCCTATCTTGATACGTACTGGATATCATGAGCATCAGTACACAACCAACGAACAGGCGGAGGTCTGATCATGAATAGATCGGTGACGTGACTGCCATCAAAGTGTGGAGGATAGCTCATATATCCCACAGTGGTATCTCAAGTCAAAGGACCACTATGCTTACTCAACTCGAGAAGATTCATATTGATGTTGGTGTACCATCTATTAGGAAATCGTCCGTGAGTCGTTCAGTGTTTATCAAATAAACACCTACATGTCTATACGAGTCTCCCGAGACTTATGGTTCATTAGGATAAACCAGCAGACCAAGTCACAATATACGACATGTACTGGTCTCAGTGGATTTTACTAACCGACTTGTGTTAGTAAATCTTGACCAGGAACTTTATTCCAGGATATACATCTTATAGTGCGCTTCCCAATGTCAATTACAAACTATGTTGTAACTGCGCACTACATCGTAAATCCTAGGGTCTTTGTCTAATATACATGTATCACTAAACCAGATTTAGTTTCGATCTAATCGTAATTGAATATCCAATCATAATTAGATCGAATATGTGTATAAAACACAAGAGGTGCTACCATTAAATAAAGAATATTATGGAAAAAAGGATTGCTCGTATTGATGAATCAGACATAAATACGATCCGGATTGGCACTCTGAGCACCAGCCCTAACACTCCATACCCTAGTGACTGCATCAGTATCTGTCCCCCCGAGCTCGTCCTCCGAGAATACCTGCAAAACAAGAGAACTGTGAGAGGGGTTAGATCGTTGTACGATCCAAGTGAGTGGATGAAAATTGAAATATTGTTATATAAATATTTGGATTCTAAATCAAAATTCAGAGATAGCTTTATACGAAAACTCTTTTTCTGAAAAACCTTGTCTGAAATCTCTTTTATAAAACTTATCTTTTTGAAAACCGCTTTTGAAAGTCTGGTTCTGTAAACTTATATCTGAAAGATCTATTCTGAAAACTATTTCTAAAATATCTATTTTTTGAAAACAGTTTCTAAAATCTGATCTCGGAAAACTATTTTCCTGAAAACCTGATATCTGAAAACTGATATGTCTCTGAAAAACTTGACGTATAGGAGTGTTACGTATTGTTGTCCCCTCATACGCCTAACTAGATCCAGGAGTGTAAATCCATGATTTTGGGGCGTTACGTATCGTCGTCCCCCAAAGCATGTCACTACTGACCCTGAAACTAGTGGTCTCGCCGTCCCCCAAGCCACTGAACTAGAACTAGGGGTACAGATTTATACTACCCTCCAAGCTCTGAAACTAGGATCTAAGGGCATCTGTCATCCCTAGTCCTGAACTAGGATCTGGGCGCGTTACGTATCACCGTCCCCCCAGTCCTCTACATGTACATATGTCATCCGTCAATTCCAAGTCTGTAACAAGTTACATACTAAGGTGAGTCTTTCCCTCCATGCATCGAAATCATAAAACTCATGTTTAAAAACATTTGTTTTCTAAATCATTTCTTAAACATGTTGAAAAAAATATAACTGATAACAAAACTGGCTAACGCCCTAAAAGCGAAAAGTAATTCTGATTTAGGCAACAACATAATGAAAATCAACTTAAAAGAAAATTTCCACTCACTGTTTGGAATATGGCTGGCATTACTCCCTTGCTGAGAAAACTCCAGTTTATGCGATGATCTAAAACTAGATTAGAAGTGGACTAAGAAACGTACTACAAAATCAGGCTAAAATTTTCTTATTCAAGTAAGCGCTATCACTCTGAGGGTATCGTACTCATATCATGAAGTAATATGTACATACGAGTTTATATGAGACTTATAGGGTAGCCTCTAACGTGTTCGGGTGAAATTGAGATGGTTTGGAATTGATTTGGGGAATTTTTGACCACGCGTTGCGACGCAGGGAATTACGATTCGCAACACGCATCATCTAGAAACATACCCAAACTTTCCCAGTACGCATCACGACACAATACCATGCGCATCAAACCAGAAGCGTACTGAGAAAATACCCAGATCGCGTCGCGATGCAGGGCTATAATCTCCAAAATATAATCAATATCATTCTTAATATCAACTCATATTCAGCCTATAATCTTTAATTAATCTTATTTCCAAAATATAACAAATTGGGGATTTTCTACAATCATCATTTTCTTATCACTATAATCAAATAAACATCAATTTCTTTAACTCAAAAATATCCATCAACCAATAAACCATCAAAACATCATTATTTAAAACTTAAGTTAAAGTCTCCCTACCTTCTTTCTCTTGGGTTCCTTCATTCCTCAAGCCTCTATGGTATTTTTTTTTCTTCTTCTTTATTTGGTGAATGAGTGTTTAGCACTTGCTTCTTCTCCCTTCTTCTCTTTACTCTTTCTTCTTTTTCCTTTCTTCTTCTTCTTCTTCTTCTTCTTCTTCTTCTTCTTCTTCTTCTTCTTCTTCTTCTTATACTTCTTCTTCTTTCTTTTCTTCTTCCTTCTACATTTTTCTTTTTCCATTTTCTTTCTAATTTTGTGAAACCTTGAATAGTGTTCCTTTATATACAAGGGGATATTTGATATTTGGAATAATTTAGAAAAATTTAGAAATGTGGAGAAGATTAGAGACTTTTCTAGATAAGTCCGCGTCATTATTCATCTAGATTTTTGACTTGCATTTTTAGCTTATTTCAGGTTCGAATTTGGAAAAATGTTCAACACAAAAGTTGTAGATCTCGATCTTAGCTGTCCGAAGATATGAAATTCATAAAAATCGGAGTTCGTCTGAGAAAGTTACGGTCCAAATACTTTAGGCTCTCCAGAGTGGAACATCGTAGCATATAATATCGGATTCTCAATGAATTTGCCGATAGTCATCTCACGAAGGTATATGTTTCCTAACATAATTTATATTATGTGACACTCATCTCACTGTGTAACAGTAGTTGAAATTCTCGGTCGTTACACAAGCACCTCGACGGAAACATAATCATAAGTCATAAATCATAAAAATAAGAGGCAATCACTGGGACAAAAACATATCATCAAGCACCTCGACGGAAACATATCGATAAATCACAAAACATGAAAAGTGAATCAAGCGTCGAGGTGGAAACATATTCTTTATCTTTATAGTCAACTAAAATATCTGAAATCTTTCTTTTTATCAAAACACTTTTATGCCGTGAATCAAATACCAAAATCTTAAAACATAAATCAAAATATCGAAGCACAGAAAACAAGACATTCCTATAGTAGAAAACAAAGATATCCATTCACATTTCAAATTATCAACATCATAGAATAACTCGTACCTCAAAACACATTGAATTCACATCACATATATATACATATATCGATATAAAAGACATACTCTTAACTTGGTATATATATATATTCATAACATACGAACATCCACCGATAAACCGAACCACCCATACCCGTGGCTTTAGCCAACCCAAACCCATGATGATTGGTTAACTTAAGCTATATATAATCTCTATAAAGATAGATACACCTCTGCCCACTTATATATTTGACCCATGTACTAACCATATTTCATAAACAAAACAATCCAACTTATCTCAAGCTCCATTCTCAAATCACATCTTACTATCCTCGTCTTATCCTAAATATTTCAAACACCTATAAACCCTTCATACACTATTTCTTTTCGATCATCGTCTACGAAATCAAATATCCATAGCTCTGTCTATACATCAAACTCACCATTGGAGTCCTCTTCCGTGCTTTTCAAAGGAATCACATACACATATACCTACAAAACTTATCACATGACGCCATAAATCTAATCATCATTAATCACTAACTCTTAATCTAGGTAAAAATCAAGATGGCGTTCATGCTATTCAATAACGGGGTATATTCGCGCTCTCACAAAAAAATACAGATACATACCTATATATACACACATAACCATCACTATATCTATTTGGAACACTAATCAAAAAATCAAGTACTCTTCGCATGGGTTACTTATCTGCCTTCAAGAGCACTCTTGGTCCTAGTGACATCTGTCAAAATAAAAAGCGATAATGTTGTGGTTTATCAGGGGCGACGCAGCGGAAGAAGCGCGGTTCGGGCGAAATCGTAGTTTAAAAATTTTAAACTTATGAATAAATTATTCAATATCCAATATTAATAATTTATTCATATTTCACCTAAACATATTTATTCGATATCAAATAACGACATAAATAATACAGAAATACAGCGAAACTTTTACGAAAACATTTTTTCACAAAATAGCATAAAAATACATTTTCGTCCGAACCGACCGACCAATGCACATGGGGACTACCCAGTTCATCCCCAATATCATTTGGACAGTTCGTGGGCTGCTTGAACAATGACCAGTTTACTGTTTGGGCAGCCGTTACCCGGTAACACCATTTTTTACCGTTTTGGCGTATTTTTACTCCGAAATAATTTCGGATAATTATTTTTCTTGGGCAATTAAAATAAAAAAATTATTCTAATTACACAATACTCAAAAACAGATTTTTATCCCAAAAAATTAGATTTATCACTAATTGCCGTGAGGCCCCAAAACTTTACATTTTGATCATTTTAGCCTTAATTTGTCAAATACAAATTAAGTGATTTCAAATCAATCCCAAAATAATTTATACATGTCCAATACATAAAAATATAAATTACAACTGAAAACCACAAAAAAAAAAATCAAATTGCCGAGAAGGAAATTTTTTTCCAAGTTTTGCATTTTTGTCCAATCTTGTTCAAAACAAGTCAAGATGAAATCCAATCATCACCAAATTTAATATACATCATATATACATCATTACACAACACATATATGAAAAACACTAAAATTGGATTAGGTTATGAACCCTAATTTCTAAAATTAGTCCAATTAATCAATTTACACCAAATTGAATAAATCCAACACTTTAATCAATTCTCTACCACACCAAATAAGTCTCACCACTTTGAAATAACACAAGAACAATTCTAGGTCATCAATGAGTGGCCTAACAACTCTAGAATGACAACTTGATTATCGAATAATCAAAATAAAGCTTATAAACTCATTTCAAGCTTACTTTGTTAATCATTCATGGAAACATCTTTCAAACAAGTTCCTAACCATTCAATTGCTTAAAGAGTAGAGAAAATTCTAAGTAACAAAGTTGAAACCTAGAAACATATAAACAAGGTTCTAGTTGAAAAAGTTTAGAAAAACATACAAAATTCCCAACTTTGCGAAAGTTTTTTCTTTTGTTCTTCAACTTTCTCTCAAACTTTTCTTTGTAATATTTTGGTAACTTGAACTTATGAAACAAAAAATGAAGACAAAAACCTTATATATTTTTCCTCTTGGCCGAAACTAGAAAAAAAAAATTATCTAGATATTTTCATTTTTGTTTCAATTAATTAATTGGAAAAATGATATACAAAACTTTTGGTATTTGATCATTAAAGAATTTAATGAAAACCAACAAGTATTACTAAACATATATGGCCATTTTCTAATTTAATCATGGCAAAAGATATTTATAAATCTATTACTTTAATCATTTAAAATTTAAATAATTAAATATAAATATCTTAAATATATATATATATATATATATATTATTTACATTAAATTATCAAAATACATATATCAATGATATATGTCAAATATCACAATTTGATATTTAATTAATGTGTATTTAATAAAATCAAATATTAAATACATATACACATTAATTAGGAAATGACCGAGGAAAAAATAAACTTTTGCATATATCTTTCATTTACGTGACTACCATCAAAGTATGGAGGATGACTCATATATCCAAGTGGTATCTCAAGTCAAAGAATCACTATGATACTCAACTCGAGAAGATTCTTATTGACGTTGGTGTACCATCTATTAGGTAATCTTCGGTGATTTGTTCAGTGTTTATCAAATAAACACCTACATATCTATACGAGTCTTCCGAGACTCATGGTTCATTGGGATAAACCATCGGACCAAGTCACGATATGCGACATGTAACGGTCTCAATGAATTTTTACTAACTGACCCGTGTCAGTAAATATTGACCAGAAACTTTAATTGATTATATATTTCTAGTAGTGACACATCCCAATGTCAATTACAAGATATGTTGTAATTGCGCACTATATTATATATTATCGGGTCTTTGTCTAATATATATATATATATATATATATATATATATATATATATATATATATATATATCACTAAACATGATTTAGTTTCAATCTAATGAATTAGATGGAATATATATAATAAAAGACAAGATGTGCAACCATAAATAAGTAATATTATGGAAAAAGATATTGCTCGTATTCATGAATAGGACATAAATATGATCTGGATTGGCGCTCCGAGCACCAACCCTAACAATTTCTCCCACTTACTCTAATGCCATTCCACGATATCATATTCACATCTAAATGTGTATCACAAACGCATGGCCATCAAGAACTCATCTAATGCTCAAGAAGTATGCAACAAGATGTAGGCCCGCTATGACATATTGAGTTTGTCCAACAAACATAACTATTTACCTTAGCAAGCATCATTAATATTTTGTAGAAACTAAGTTCTACATTAATATGACTCAGATGCCACATCAACATTGTGCTTCAGCTACTAAGTTGTCCAAGTATTTACGGATCAAATCCAAAATACTATGTAGACAACCTCAAACACAACAGTAATATCAAAAATTCTAATCTATAAGGTCACTATGCAACTTCATAAGTCAATACTTCATAAGTTGCAATTAATTCCACTCACACAGTAGAATCATCCATGACACTCTTATTGCATCTTTTCTGACTCTTTATGGCGTAAACCGTACAACGTCATAATTAGACTCAAAACTAATCTGACCTTTATGGTTGCAGACTTTATTCTCCATTAATAAGACACTCATTTTTAATATCTCAAAGATAATAAAGAACATGTTTCAAGACCCATCTTATGGTCTCTAGGGTATCAAAACAACTCGTATCAATTACGATTAAATTGATATTTCTAATCGCATTAAATATAGTATTCATTATGCCATCATCCTATGATGTATAAGATTGACTAGACATTCTAATCCATTTCTTTTTCGATAAAGGATCATCATTTAAGAAAGATTAATATTATATACTATAGACACATTAACTGTCTCACTGTGTCATTTATTAGATCATATCTAATGTGGGAGCATCTCACAAGTCTCTTAGTTTTATATCACATATAAAACTTTATATCGAATATAACAGAGACCACTCCCACTGTATTCACGGAGAAAATAAGACTCAGGTAACCCTTTTACCTCATAAACATCTCATTATTGCCTTAATAACGATAATGTCATTATGATGTAAAACACTAGAAAGAAATTTGTACGCTCCCACTAACCATTCTTTCTCATATGTATTATCTACGCTTTGATAAAATCAGACAATCTGAATGATATAAAAAATAGAGAACACAAATTTTCGGAAAGCTCATTTGAGTCCACAATAGGCTCTATAAACTAGTATATCAAACTGCAATCTTAGCAGAATACAAACTCCAGGGAAATTCCAAAACAAACTCTTCAAACAAAGAAATCACAATGGATTTCTTATCTGAAGAAATCATTCGGAAACACCACTTTGTATTCTAGCTAAAATACACAGTTTAATATCAACATTAACTAAGAAATCTTTAATTTTTCAGTTAGTGCGACTAGAGACGAGTTTCCTCAGAATCTCCAATAGATTGCTGAGTATAACTTTTCTTACTGTCGTACTATATAAGTCAAACCTTTAATAAGCTCACTTTACTTTTGTTGCGCAAACCATTTCCATATTTTATGAACGATTCATAATTTAAGCTCAATCAAGTTCCAAATTTGATCATAGTAAGCTATGAACAATCTTAGATCTATGATTTAATGGTAATTTTCGGAATCGATATCAAATATCGTTCCCACTATAAGTTATAGGATAACTTTCTTCGATAAGAAAACAATAGAACCATTAAGCATCAAATACTTTGCAAATGATTTTGACATCCTATTGGACTTATATGGAAGATATTAAATGGTATTTTCATCTTATTAATTATGTAGTTCCATTTATAGTTTATCACTCTCACATTTGACTTCAATAAGTCAAGTCTTTTCTACAATGGTCAACATCTGATGTTACTCACTAAGTAATAAAATATTTTTATTACTCGGGATTGTAGAAAAGATATTCTATCAAATAGAATAAAATATTCTATTAAATAGAATATATGATAAACTTCTACTCGTACCTTATAGGCGTAAGTACTTTCAATTATATAACCATTATACAAAAGAAAGATTCAAATCTTAAACATTTCAAGATTCGAATTTTCTATTTGTACCTATCATATACGTAACTGTAGAAACTAATGGAACCTTAATTAAAAGGATGAATTGGTGTTACTGGAGCATGTCCCCAAGAGTATTGAATCTAATTTGGTAACACTCAATAACAAGCAAATCAAATCGTATAAGATTTGATTTCTCCCACTAACCAATTCCATTACGATGGAATCTTAGAAGAATAATATTGAGTAAGGATCATTTTCGTTTAATAACCTTAGAACTAATTGCCATAAATTCATATGTTTGATTATATCAAACATCTTTGAACAATTCAAAGACTCGCGATGAATTTTAAAGATACAGTTTTCAAAATTTCAGATAGAATATCTTTGAACCAGTCAAAATATTCTATCCGCATTTCATCAAAAACACGTAACTAAATCATGACAATTCAATAACTAAGTTACGAAGTAAAGAAAACTACCTTAAGCAATTTACAACTCATTAAAGTACATACATCCAATGTATCAGTTTAATAAATTTTCTGGTCCAATGACAATCATTGGTTAAAAGAGATTTAATCACTATTCCGAATACAATAATAATTAAATGGATAAGGATATATGGTGTGATCTCGTATCAGACCATCCTTTACCATGTGTAATAAGCATCTAATATAAAACATTATTCTAAGTTATTTACTTAACCAAATTTTTTTCTTAATCTTTATCTATTCCTCAATGACGCTACTAGTCGTATTAAAATATGTAATAATTGTTTATATAGAACAAGTAACTATCCAATAGTCGCAAGTTCTGATATCAAATATCAAAACAATCATTCAACAATACTTTAAATAACTAAACAGGAGATCTAGTATCCAATACCTATAGTTGTCGTATTGTGAAATCGATATTTTCTACACACAACCATACGTATCTTCTTTCTTCAGCTTTATTATTTTGCCTTTAACTATTTATAACAATTGTAAATAATTGAAAAGTAAATAGTGTCAGACACGTGACCTCTAAATATCACTAAAGCCAAGAAACATCATTATCAGATAAAGAATACCTAATGGGGTTTTTTTTAATGCTAGTGAAGAATCTCGAGACATGAACCAATTCATGTCAATATTTACTGCATAAGAAACTATTCTCTCTAGATGATTATATCATAGCCTATTCTTATCTAGAACATATTCTAGAAATCTGCAACCATAAGTGAAGTCAGAAAACATATATAAAATAAGCATGCAGTGAATAAAGTTTAATTCTATCTAAATAATATAAAGGAAAAACATGAGCGAAAATTTTCATAATTTTACACATTTCATTATCTATGGATTTTAACCCAGCAGTGCCTCCAACTACTTTACGTAATACTGTAATCCCCAACGGAAAATAAGAATTCAATAATTAAATCGAATTCCATAATGGGAAGTGGACCCCATGAATATATTTTGATTCACAGCTTTGGCATGTTCCCGCCTACGTATATTCACGGGTAGACAACTCATTGTCAATCACACTCGCTGTGACTCTTGATTTTGGTCCTGACCGTTTCTCATTGTGACAACTTTGGCACATTCACAGAAGGCGTATCAAGAATTCACTTGTCAATTACAAACTCAAGCTACCGATGTAGTCCTGACATCTTTGGCACGTTCATGATTTCCACTTTCACTTGAATTTGTCTCTTATCATATAAGTTCTACCGGCGCAAATGAACTACCTTCAACCATAACTGCACAGCTTTGGCACGATACAACTATAGCATCATGAAATCATTGATATTCGTATTGACAATGCGGACCAAGAAACAAGTATACCTAATACTAGTTACTTTAATACCTTATTTAAACGGAGATTTTACTAAAAGATGTAATTCACTTTATTCAATCAATTTAAATAAATACATGCATGTAAAAAGTAAAGATTAATTAAATGTCAAATTTAAAGGGCTAATCATATCATGGGTTCATAATCAGACTCACTCTGATACCATTTTGTTGGGGTTTATTAGGGGCGGCACAGCGAAAGAAGTGCGGTTCGGGCGAAATCGTAGTTTAAATATTTTAAACTTGCGAATAAATTATCCAATATCTAATATTAATAATTCATTCATATTTCACCTAAACATATTTATTCGATATCAAATAACGACATAAACAATATAGAAACACCGCGAAACTTTTACGAAAATAGTTTTTTCGCAAAATAGCATAAAAACGCATTTCTGACCGAACCGACTGACCAATGCACATGGGGACTGCCCAGGTCAGCCCCAATATCATTTGGATAGTTTTTGGGCTACCCGAACAATAACCAGTTCACTGTTTGAGCAGTCGTTACACGATAATACCGTTTTTCACCATTTTCGTGTATTTTTACTCCGAAATAATTTTCGATAATTATTTTTCTTGGAAATTAAATTATTTTCGATAATAATTTAATCTAATTACAAAATACTCAAAAATAGATTTTTATCCCAAAAATTCAGATTTATCACTAATTTCCATGAGATCCCAAAACTTTATATTTTGATCATTTTAGTCCTAATTTGTCAAATACAAATTAAGTGATTCCAAATCTATCAAAAATGATTTATACATGTCCAATACATCAAAATTTAAATTGCAATACAAAACCACAAAAAAACTTCAAGTTGCCAAGAAGGACAAATTTTTTCAGGTTTTGCATTTTAGTCAAATCTTGTTCAAAATAAGTCAAGATGAAATGCAATCATCACCAAATTTAATATACATCATATATACATCATTACATAACACATATATGAAATTACCTAAAATTGGATTAGGTTATGAACCCTAATTTCTAAAATTAGTCCAATTGATCAATTTACACCAAATTGAATAAATCCAACAATTCAATCAATTCTCTACCACACCAAACAACTCTCACCACTTTGAAATAACACAAGAACAATTCTAGGTCATCAATGAATGGCCTAACAACTCTAGAATGACAACATGATTATCAAATAATCAAAAGAAAGCTTATAAATTCATTTCAAGCTTACTTTGTTAATCGTACATGCAAACATCTTTCAAACAAGTTCCCTACCATTCAATTACATGCTTAAAGAGTAGAGAAAATTTTAACCAACAAAAGTTGAAACCTGGAAACAAGTTTCTAGTTGAAAAAGTTTAGAAAAACTTACAAAATTCCCAACTCTGCTCAAGATTTTTCTTTTATTCTTCGACTTTCTCTCAAACTTTTCTTTGTAATATTTTGATAACTTGAACTTATGAAACAAAAAATGAAAACAAAAACCTTGTATATTTTTCCTCTTGGCCGAAACTAGAAAGAAAAAATATATAGATATTTTCATTTTTGTTTCAATTAATTAATTGAAAAAATGATATACAAAACTTTTGGTATTTGATCATTAAAGCATTTAATGAAAACCAACAAGTGTTACTAATCATATAAGGTCATTTGCTAATTTAATCATGGCAAAAGATATTTATAAAGCAATTACTTTATTCATTTAAGATTTAAATAGTTAAATAATTAAATTCAAATATCTTAAATATATGTATTATATTTACATTAAATAATCAAAATACATAATAAATGATATATGTCAAATATCACAATTTGACATTTAATTAATGTGTATTTAATAAAATCAAATGTTAAATACAAATACACATTAATTAGGAAATGATCGAGAAAAAAAAGAAACTTTTGCATGTATCTTTCGTTTAACCGTTAAATGATTTATAAATAATCAATATTATTCATAAAAGTTGCCATAGTGCTCTAGAATATATTTCATTAGTGAGACTCTCTAAGTTCTGGCATATCCGTCACGAAATCCAATTTTCGTGTCCATACCCGTAAATTATGACGATCACGGATAAACTCACTAAACTATACAGGTCGAGGTCATCGCATACGTATAATCCCTCTGTTATAGGTATTCAGATTATTTCAGAAATATAAATATTAACGACAAATATCTATAGGTATAATCCCATCGATGATTTTATTAGCAATCTTATAATAACACTTAGAACTCACTTCTACAGTGTAACACAGATCCATGGATTTAACGGATTGCTAATCCCATATTGAATACAGATGCTTTGTACACAGAACTGACAGATCCTTTCTTGATACTCAAAGGATATCATGAGCATGAGTCTACACTCAACGACCAGGCGGAGGTATGATCTAAATATATTGATGACGTGACTGCCATCAAAGTGAGGAGGACGACTCATATATCCACATTGGTATCTCAAGTCAAAGAATCACCATGCTACTCAACCCGAGAAGATTCCTATTGAAGTTGGTGTACCATCTATTGGGTAATCTTCGGTGAGTCGTTCAGTGTTTATCAAATAAACACCTACATGTCTATACGAGTCTTTCGAGACTCATGGTTCATTGGGATAAACCATCAGACCAAGTCACGATATACGACATGTACTGGTCTCAGCAGATTTTTACTAACCGACCCGTGTCAATAAATCTTGACCAGAAACTTTATTTGATAATATATTTCTAGTAGTGACACTTCCCAATGTCAATTACAAAATTACAAGCTACGTTGTAATTGCGCACTACATTATATATTATCGTATCTTTGTCTAATATATATATATATATCACTAAACATGATTTAGTTTCAATCTAATGAATTAGATCGAATATATATAATATAAGACAAGAGGTGCAACCATAAATACGTAATATTATGGAAAAAGATATTGCTTGTATTCATGAATCAGAAATAAATACGATCCGGATTGGCGCTCCGAGCACCAACCCTAAGAGATATGCCGTTAGGATCAAGACGTAAAAAATTCTCAACTTAACTATGATAAAATTCGGAATACTTCTGGGATAATTAGATTAAGCCAGATTTCAATAATTTCAGTTTTATTAATCTTAAAATATCATTACAAGCTAATCCAAGCAACTAGTTAATTTAAATCCTCCGTTTATGCGTTTTTGGAAAATCTTCCGAAAAAGTTTTCACAAACGCTACGGAAGGATCCTGAACCCTCCGAACCTACCCAGAATCATCTAAATATTATCATATCATCAAATGTAACTCATATCTAACATTACATTTAGAAAGAAAATCAATATACAAGAAACCCACTTTTACAGAAAACTTGTATAATCTATCGGATCGATTCAATTAATTATGTTTTCACTCGGATTCTACCATATACACATATTCAATATACTCATGTTCAAACAATTCAATTTATATCATTATGCTACTCTACGAAGCAACTGGATACATCCGAACATTTAACAGCAAACTTGAAATTAGCGAATTTTTACTGGAAGGTCTTACCGAGATTTCGAGGGCATAAACGGACTCCCAACGATCACACGAATGCCCTGAAATCGACGAAATTTCGATCAGAGATTCATTCAAAGGCTAATATTCACCACCAATATCTCTCTACATTCACATGCAACCATGCACAAATTGGAAAAACCGTCACCGCCATCTTGTAGTACCCTCCGAGGGCTTCGATTTGGTGGGTGGATCGAGTCATGAAATGAAACAACGAGCCGAGATAAAAAAAAAAGAAGCTCGCACGTCCCTTTCCCTCTCGCTGCCGATGCCGGTGATCTGGGGCTGCCGCCAACCACCACAAGACGAAGGGGTGGTCGGCTCACTCCTTTAGGTTGTCGCGCTGACCGATTATGATCGACTAGCCGCCGACGGGACTGGGCCTTCTCCAAAACTAATTAGGGATGATGGGTCGAGTGAAAGGTCCTATGTAATTATGTCATTTTGGAAATTACTAGAAACTTCAAGGTATTTATACAAAAGTATTAGAAATTAAGTTTTGACGCCTACGAAATTACTACTAGGCCCTTAACATAGGGCTCTCTTAGAAATTTGTATTTTAGAAGCCATTCTGCTGCCAATTTCGAAAAACGATCAATACGAAAGTTGTTCGTCTTGGAAAAATGATCTCAAAAGTTTAAGTAACAACTCAATCAGAGTTCGTTTGCTATTTTTATTGCCGAAATGATAAAATTTCCGCGTATACAAATATAAACAGGAATCGCGTAACCGGTTCTTGAAACCACGCATTTTCTAACGCGACGAAGCTTTAATTTAAAATATTTCGACCTATTTTCCAACACATAACTCTTATTTTTGAATATTATGTGGTTCCAAAACCTAAACTTTAATTCGGAAACCTTCTAGAACTGTTCTGAAAAAATTTGGCATATTACATAAAGGACTTAAAAATTAATTCGATTATCAAGGTAATATTTCATATATTAAATCCCATTAATCTAAATACTAAAGTAATAAATACTACAAACAAACTCCTAATCTAGGAAAGTTAAACAACAAACCAATAATTTATTAATTCATACAATATGAAATCGTTATTTCAACAAACAAATTTAATAAATTAAAGTAAATGATATAATTACATAATGGATCATATGCTTGGACAAAGTAGTGGTTCAAGTTTCCCTGCACAGTGTTCTCACGGCTCTAGAGGCCAATATTGCTAAGTGGTATGCCTCCGGGTTCTCCGCTCAAGGTATGTGGTAAATCTGAAAACTTTCAAAAGACAAAGTCAACAACATCGCAAGATTCAAGTAATTCTCCATACTGTTTTCTTTAGTCAAAAAGTCCTCATGCCATTGTGAAACTACCAAGGCCGAATCACTGTGAACATCTATCTTTTTTACACACAGGCCTTTTGCAAGCCTAATAAGGGTGCCAAATTACGTGGTGAGTGTTGTAAAATTAATGTCATTAAACAGCAATAAACATGCAAATCAAACAGATCAAACTACCAAAGTAGATCTAGACGCAAAACCCTAAAACCATAAAACTTGAAGACAAACCTGGAAATTGAGATTACAGAAACAATCCAAGTCGAGAAGATCTATGTCCTTAAGAACTTATTGGCCCCGTCACAGGTGTTCTACGGATACGAATTGCCAACGTTCTCCCAGGATAACTTGGATACTTCTTGTTTAAGGAGCACTCCTTAACAAGTATGCGAACTCAGAAAATGGTGGATCTCCTCTCAAAATAAAAGAAAACACACAGCCTTAAAATCAGATATTTTTTTGTTGCATATTTTCTGTATGTATCATTTGGAATAAAAGCCTTCTTTTATAAGGCATGGAGGGGTGCCAATAGGGCACCCCTTGGGGTGGGTTGCAACCCTTCAAGGATTGCAACCTCCCATACACCCCTTGACAATCCCAATGATATACATATACATATTCTATTTAATGAATGAATTTTGAAGAATTTACAACTATCCCCCACAATTCTTCAAATATTCATTCAGGCACGTGAGAGAGATACCGTGAGCTAAAGCTGCATCGAAATAGGTAGCTTTCGCCTTGAACCTTTCCTAGTGAGTGACACTCGGATTTACTAGGCAAACCAGTGACCCATAGTCTTGAACTGTTCTGCCGTTGGTGTAAACAAGACAATTGTCAACACACAGCTTTAATTCAACCATTTTCTCGTTCTACGGTTGTGTTCATTTTGGCCCTGAACTACGGTCCTGGATTCATCAAGCACTTTAGGGTAACCCGCTTTTAAAGGTTCTCATGGAAGCGGCCTCACTTCTTACTTGAATTAGCTGATCTACTATGAAGAGGTAATTTGTCTTTACCCCTATTAGGACTCATCTCCTAATATAGTGATCATTAAAAGCCTTAGCTTATCCTAACCAATGACAGACAGCACTCAGCGTCATTATCGGAATAGGAAAGAGTACGAAACTCTTCAGTGCTTGTTTTGAATTGCACAAAGTTTCTGTTGTCCCTTTTAAACCTAGATCTTGGGATCTCCAGTCAGCAAGGTTGGGTTTCCACAGTGACAATTCTTAGATTATAGGCTTCAAGCCCATTCCCCTCGATGACTTCTCAACTTGCTCTCGAGGTAAACCTTTAGTTAGTGGATCCGCTAGGATTTCCTTTGACTTAACATAATCGATCGTTATTATGCCACTTGAGAGCAATTGACGTATGGTATTATGTCTCCGACCTTTGTGTCGAGACTTACCATTATACATTGTATTTTGGGCTCTCCCAATTGCCGATTGGCTATCACAATGTATGCTAATCGCTGGCACCGGTTTGGGCCAACTAGAAATATCCTCCAGGAAGTTTCTAAGCCATTCTACTTCTTCCGCTGTTTTGTCTAACGCTATGAACTCTGATTCCATAGTAAACCGGGCAATACATGTTTGCCTCGAGGATTTCCATGACACGGCTGCATTACCAAGTGTGAAAACAAATCCACTTGTAGATTTAGAATCCACCGTATCAGATATCCAGTTAGCATCACTGTATCCCTCTAGTACAGCAGGATATCTCTAGTAATGTAGCCCATATTTTGAAGTTTCTCTCAGATACCTCAAAACTCTTACTATGGCTTTCCAGTGGTTGTGTCCTGGATTGCTCGTATATCTGCTAAGCTGATTCACAGCTTGAGCAATATCAGGGCGTGTGCAATTCGTGAGATACATCAGACTTTCGATGATTCTCGAATACTCTAATTGCGATATGCTTGAACCAGTATTCTTTGATAAATGAAGAGTTAGGTCTACAGGGGTTCTAGCCACATTTAGATCTCCTTTGATATATTTATCGAGTATCTTCTCAATATAATGAGTCTGTGATAATATATATCCGTTTGATGTCCTAGAAATCTTTATTCCTAAGATCACATCAGCTATCCCATATCTTTCATATCAAATCTGCTGGATAACACATTTTTGGTAGACTGAATCATTTCATGATTACTACCAATTATCAGCATATCGTCTACATAGACACACAATGACATAACCTTTTTGAGTTGATTTAGTGTACACACACTTATAACACTCATTGGTTTTGAAACCATTTGACAACATTTCTTTGTCAAATTACTCATGCCATTGTTTCGGTGCTTGTTTTAATCCGTACAAGGATTTTACAAGTTTGCACACCTTCTGTTCTTGTCCAGGAACACTAAACCCTTCTGGTTGTTCCATGTAAATCTCTTCATCCAATTCACCATTCAAGAATGCCGTCTTTACATCCATTTGATGTATTTCAAGATCAAATATAGTTGCTATGGCTATGAGCATTATTATCGATGTGATACGAGTCACTGGTGAATATGTGTCAAAGTAATCAAGGCCTTCCTTTTGTCTATAACCTTTTATGACAAGTCTAGCCTTGTACTTATCTATTGATCCATCCATTTTCATCTTCCTTTTGAATATCCATTTGTAGCCCAGCGGCTTACAACCTGGTGGAAGATCAACCAACTCCCAAGTATGGTTCTGTAGGATTGAATCAATCTCACTGTTTATCGCCTCTTTCCAAAGAGGTACCTCAAGAGAAGACATAGCTTCTTTATAGCTTTGAGGCTTATTTTCTAACAGGTATGTCAGAAAATCGGGACCAAACGACTTAGACGTTCTAGCTCTTTTGCTACGTCTAGGCTCGATTGTCTCAGTATTAACACGTTTATCTAATTCTAGGTCAACCTGATCACTATCCTTGACAGTGTCAATTGTCCTTTTGAGAGACCCATTTTTTGTCTTTCCTTACAAGGAAACGTCTCTTCAAAAAATATCGCATTCCTTGACTTAATTATCATATTTGGATTGATGTCAGGAATCTCCGACTTGTGTACCAAGAATCGATACGCACTACTGTTGTGAGCATATCCAATGAATATACAGTCAACAGTTTTGGGTCCTATTCTAACCTTCTTAGGTTTAGGAACCATTACTTTGGCAAGACACCCCCACACTTTGAGGTATTTGTAGGAAGGTACGAAACCTTTCCACAATTCATATGGTGTCTTGTCTAGTCTTCTGTGAGGAAGCTTGTTCAGAACGTAGTTCGTGGAAAGCAAGGCTTCCCCCCACAAGTTCTGGGGTAGACCCGAACTTGTCAATATGGCGTTCATCATTTCCTTCAACGTTCGGTTTTTGCGCTCCGCAATTCCGTTCTGTTGAGGAGAATAAGGAGCAGTGGTTTCGTGAATAATTCCGTGCACAGAACAATATTCACCGAATGGTGAAACGTATACACCACATCTATCACTCCTGATTCTTTTGATTTTCTTGCCAAGTTGATTTTCAACTTCGCTCTTATAGTGTACAAAGCTCTCAATAGCTTATATTTTGCTTCTCAGCAAGTACACATAGCAGAATCTTGTGCTGTCATCGATAAAAGTGACAAAGTACATCAGTATGTACAAGTTCTAGCGGTTCAGAACTGCGTTCTATTGAATGAAATGATGTTCTATGCATTTTTGCTTCAACACATGCTTCACACTTATGTTGGCTATCAATTGCAAATTAGGTATAAGGTCCATGTTAATTAATTTACACATGGTATCATAATTAACATGTCCTAACCTCCCATGCCATACATTTTTTGACACAATAATATAAGCAGACGAACTAGCTTTATTAATAGCATGATTAACAGTCATTACATTTAGCTTGAAAAGGCCCTCAGTTAGGTATCATTTTCCTACATACATATCATTCTTAGTCATTACAAACTTGTCAGAAACAAATACAAGCTTAAAACCAGCCTTACTAAGAAGAGAGCCTGAGACCAAGTTCTTCCGAATATCTGGAACGTGCAGTACATTCTTCAATGTTAGCTCCTTTCCGGATGTCATCTTCAGAACCACTGTGCCTTGTCCAAACACATGAAAGGTAGACGAGTTTCCCATTGTCAGATGATCGCCGCCATCGACCTTCTGGTACATGGAAAACATCTTACTGTCTGCACAGATATGGCGAGTAGCCCCAGTGTCTACCCACCATTCTCTCGGATTCCCAACTATGTTGGCTTCGGTTACCACTGCTGATGGTTCTATCTCTGAGATATCATCAGTCAGCTGCTCACCTTCAGTAACATGGGCCTCATTTTTCTTTTTCTTGCCCTTGTCCTGAGACTTCTTGTTCCTGCAGTCCTTTGACATATGACCGCTCTTTCCACAGTTGTAGCATTTTCCCTTGAACTTCTTATTCCCAGAGTCAGCTCCACTGTTCTTTCTCGGACATCCTGTTGTCCTCCTCGATTCTCAATCGAACACTGAGGTCTTCAAGGCTCATCTGCTTCTTTTTGTGTTTCAGATAGCTCCTGAAGTCCTTCCATGATGGAGGAAACTTTTCAATTATAGCGGCAACTTGAAACATCTCACAGAGTTTCATTCCCTCATCCAGTATTTCATGAATGATCAATTTCAGTTCACCTAACTGAGACATCACCGTCCTTGAATCTACCATCTTGTAGTCCAGGAACCTACCCACGACAAATTTCTTTTGTCCGACATCTTCGGTTTTGTACTTCTTCTCGAGAGATTCCCAGAGAACCTTCGCAGAAGTCATGCCTTGGTACACATTGTACATGGTATTGTCAAGACCACCCAAAAGGTAGTTCTTGCATAAGAAGTCTCCAGACATCCAAGTCTGTTCTTGCTCTTCCTTGGCCAATTCAGATTCACCCTCCACAGGACCCGGAGGATCTTTGAGGAATTTAGCCAACTGGAGAGTTGTCAGGTAGAACAGCATTTTGCTCTGCCACTGTTTGAAATTTGCCCCACCAAATTTCTCCGGCTTTTCTCCGTGAGAGACCGGTACCGTGATATTTCCGCTAGCCATTTGTAACTGGAAATCAACAGGGTTCAATCAGTCTACGAAAGACAAATTGCACAACGATCAACGAATGATCTAGTTCAAAGTGATGTACTAGGTAGTCACTTGTTGTTCTAATGGACGAAAGTTCCAATAAACACAAGTCCTTGAATTTCAACTAAAGATACTTAAGGAAAATTGAATGAACGAATATTCTTCAAACACTTTTTCCAATAGAATCTTTTAGCAATTCAAAACCCAGATTTACACTATTCCAATAGCACAATTAATACGATAAGTGTAGATATATATGTCAATCAAGATTGGATGGAATTACTTGTGCAAAATTACACTTTAAATTCTCAACCAATTATGCAACAACCAATTAATTTCGACTTTATCACTATGTGTATGCTTGTGATAATTGAACAACTTAATAATAACTTAAATCTATACTGCCAAGATCAATGTGTTTACAGTATATGACTAACCAAGTTAATATTAATTAAAGTTTACAATTTATGATACTTCCAGGACAAAATCGTTAATGTCACATTCGTATCTACGTTCGAACGAGACTGTCCAGTGTGTGTGCGTTCATGTTGCGTTTGATAATGCGTTCGAACGATGTGTTTCCAGTGAGTTCACGTTCGAGTAACGTTTGATAACGCATTCGAACAGAATGATTCCAGAGAGTTCACGTTCGTATAGCGTTCGTGAACGCGTTCGAACGGAATGATTCCAGAGAGTTTGCATTCAAGTTGCGTTTAGGACGCGTTCGAACGTTCTAAGACAGAAGGCTTGCATTCGAGTTGCGTTTAAAGACGCGTTCGAACGTTCTTACGAATTTTCAAATTTATGCCTTCGCGTGCGTCGGGCGTTCGAACGCCCTACGGGTTTTTCATGCACAGTCCGGATTTTCCAGAAAATATTCAAACCCTAACATGCAAATTACTATCTAATAACACTATATCAATAAGTTCTTAAGAATGTTGTAAAATTAGTGTCATTAAACAGCAATAAACATGCAAATCAAACAGATCAAACTACCAAAGTAGATCTAGATGCAAAACCCTAAAACCAGAAAACTTGAAGACAAACCTGGAAATTGAGATTACAGAAACAATCCAAGTCGAGAAGATCTCTGTCCTTAAGAACTTATTGGCCCCGTCACAGGTGCTCTACGGATACGAATTGCCAACGTTCTCCCAGGATAACTTGGATACTTCTTGTTTAAGGAGCACTCCTTAACAAGTATGCGAACTCAGAAAATGGTGGATCTCCTCTCAAAACAAAAGAAAACACACAGCCTTAAAATCATATATTTTTTTGTTGTATATTTTCTAGTATGTATCATTTGGAATAAAAGCCTTCTTTTATAAGGCATGGAGGGGTGCCAATAGGGCACCCCTTGGGGTGGGTTGCAACCCTTCAAGGATTGCAACCTCCCATACACCCCTTAACAATCCCAATGATATACATATACATATCCTATTTAATGAACGAATTTTGAAGAATTTACAATAGTGAGTTAGTTACACCCTTCAATGAGGAATGATGGGATACTAAATTGACATTGTTTAAGAGAGAGATTACAGAAAAATTCTAGAGATACAATATTTATTCCAGAGGAGTAGACGATAAATAAACAATATAGCAGCCTTAGCGTTGACCATATGCCACAATGTAGAATATTAACATACTAGTAGTAGAACTGAAATCCACTATGAAATCTAAAGCAAATGTAGTGTTATCATCCTCTTAGTAACATTAACTCTGGCTCACAAGGCAATATTTGTATTCTCTGATGATAGCCTTCCCATTTCCAGTAAATAAGTATGCCTATTACATCAAAATCCCCTTCAGAAATAATAAAGTCATCTAGAAGGAGAAACTGTGGAGCACACGATGTTGGAGTTCTAAGGGTCCCAAGGATCATAAATCAAGCATGAACATGTGTGAATACATTCGAGAAAGTCGCGGAATACTTACATCGATCGGTTGAGCGACGCTTTGACGAACAAAAATTCTGTTTTTGCTCACTGGTTTGTGCGGCAGTGGGCTGTATTTTGCTCACTGGTTTCAGCCTTGGGAGGTCATCTTCCAAGCTCCAAGCTTTGTAAAACGATTCCCGGCTCATGGGTGGACTTCCCTATCACCTTCGCATGATCCCGGAGTGTGCTAGGACTCTTGATTTTGCTACAAAATCGCACTGCTCCCTCTTCACTGCTCACGGTTTTTCAGTGGAAAAAACCAGTGATGAATGCCCATCATGGGCGTGTAGATGAGAGAAAATGGAGAGAGAAGAGGAGCTGTGAGAGTTGTTGATTAAATGATTTCCAAAATCAAATAAATACATATACCAAAATTTGTGTAATGGCTTTCCAAAAGTAAACACAAATTTGGCTCCAAAATAGCATTAATGCTATCAACCACTCACATCACTATTTGCATCAATCAATCAATCAATGTGACAAGTTGTCACATCACTCAAAGTGACTAATGATTTGACGCTTGATGCGACTAGCGATTTGACGCTCGATTTGAATTGCGTGCCGCACTCGAATTCGAAATGCGAATGCGCTCACAAACAATCTCGGGCTCGGGTTCGCTAATTCCAAATTAACGAATTTTCTGTTGCGTCGTAATTAAATGATTACACCTAGCAAAGTCACTATCCACGTCGCTAACGAATTAATTCTAAATTAATTCGTTCGCCCGAATTAAAATCTAATTTCAATTCCGCGTCGAAATCCAATTTCGTTTAATATATCAAGTATATTAATTTATCGATTAATTCCAAATTAATCGTTCTCTCTCTTTAAATGATATTTTATCCCAGATAAAATATATCCGCAATAAATCCCAGATTAATTTTCTCTCTCATCCAATTAATCCCAAATTAATTAAAAGTGTGAGTCATACGTCATCGGTAAATCGTTGGGAAGCGACCCATGAGATTCCCGGATATGTTGGCAGTAAATTCGGTTGTCGGACTATCCAAACACGTGAGTACCTCGTACTATATTTATACCGATTTACAAGACAAGGTTGGCTTCTAGCAAAGCACCATGCCTACCCAATTCTCCGGAAATATCCTTACAGGAATAAATGATCTATATCAGGCGTAGTATACGTAGTATTGCATATTTCTATCCAGTATAGGATGATCACATGCGAGGCCTGGGGTTGGTACAGTGTCTGCCCCGTACGAAGCATATATCGGATGACGAGCAACTAGTCTCTTTAATATCGGATAATCATGACCAGGTCATATTATCCCGACGGTTGCAACCTTATATAGAGAACCAGTTTTGTATCCCTGCGCGATCATCATCTCCATATGACTAGAGTGACACTTCCGTCTTGACATCACACCCAACACACTACGATTCTCAATATACACAGCATTGGCGTACACAGAACCAGTTAAAGCCCTGGACGACCACAACCAAAGTATATTGATTGTCGCAAGTATTAGCGGTTCAAGTCTTAGGTTAAGACCAAATACACCTACCAATGGATTTCCATAGACACATAGTCATACTACCAATGGAATTCCGAGGGGGTCTTATTCAAAGCGAAGCTGTTTCCCGTACCATCGGTGAAACACAACCTCATATTACACTTGTATGACTATCTTATACCCAAATATATGAGAACTATGTTGTTGTGCCCCCACAATGCGCACAAGTGTAATACTAGTCTTTTACGCATTCATCGATGTCCAATCTCGATAATACTCTAACTAGGGATATTTAATGATTTATCCTTCGTGGATTGATACTTTCTCATATCATTCTCAATCCAGGAACAAATCACAGGGACCTCCTATCATTTATATATCTAGGTGATCTAATCACAAATGATAAGAGTGCAATCTCCTTTGTCACATAGTTAATTTGTACAACAACACCATAATCTGTACAAATAGTGACGCTATGGGTCATAATTGTCCAACAATCTCCCACTTGGCCTATAGCCAGTCACTCGAGTGTCTTACACCCGAACTATGTACGATTGGCTCAAACTACTGAGAAAATGCTTTCGTCAGCGGATTTGCATGATTAACATCTGATGCGATTTATTCGATCATCACATTGCCACGATGTATGATCCGAACAAATCAAATGAAAATTGAAGTATGTATCTGGATCGTTGAAGAGACCATTAATTCTTTAGCCTGTGCTGAAGCCTAGCTCAGCTGCTAACAGAACTATATCTAATCTAATTAGATTTGTTTATCGACCCAGAAGGCTTCTATTGCCACTTCAGCTACAGCAATAACCCGCATTTGTTGTTTATTCGGTAACAGTATCTTGCTTGGAAGATTTCTAGCTCACTGTACCGTTATTCAAACTGTATAGTACCGTTTGTGACTTATAGTCATTTTTATCGGTTATGAAACTTGCTACAGTGATCCCAGTCACTTCAAGTTCTCCATCTCCATAGACTAAGACAGCATCCTTAGTTCTCAAAGATACTAACGGATGTTCTTAACATCAATCTAGTGACTATCACTTGGATTGGCCTGTTTGTGACTCCATATGCTTAAAGCGTATGAGACACCAGGTCGCGTATATTTTTCAATGTACGATTTCTCGGAGAGTTTCAACAACTTTAAATCTTTCCCAGAAGATCTTTATTCCTTGAATAAAGGTTGTTTCTCCCAAGAATTCCACGGAGAATTTTCTCGAAAGCCAAGCTTTCACCGATAATTATTTTGGGAATATCATTTCCAAGAAATGACGTATTATCATTCTTTATAGGACAGCCACTTTCAGTGCGCTCCCACTAACCCTCTTATATACACAAGAATCATTTCGTTTTGAATTAAATCATAAACCATTATGATTACATCAAAACGATAATTCCGAGAACCTATGCTTGCTTCAATCCAAACATGGATCGAATAACTTGCAAACCTTGATTACTAGTTTTGGTACGAAAAAACCAATAGGATATTGTAAACATCCTCCAAAAGGTTCCTTTTTAGGAAAGCGATTTTCCCGTTCAGCTGACATATTTCATAAATGAAACATGCATCGTTAGCAAGCATTATCCAAATGGATTTACCATGGCAACAGGTAAAAGGTTAAATCATAATCAACACAATGTTGATAACGATACATTTCCGCTAAAAGCCTAGCTTAGTACGTTGGTATGTTGCCATCCATGTACGTCTTCCTTGAAGACTTATATAGTACCTATAGGCACAATGCCTTGCAGTACATCAACTAGTGTCCAAACTTGTTGATATACATGGAATCCAATTCGGACTCATGACACTTTGTCATAATTAGGGAGTCGATACCTTGTATCACTTCCTCATACGTAGTCAGTTGGTATACCTCAAAAGATTGACATCTTTACGAGGTGAGATCAGAAACCCATACCCCAGGTTGTTTTCTGACTCTCTCCGACAAACGTGGTTCTTGTGTATTTGAAGATTAATGTTATAGTTTCTTCCTTGATGAACTATTCATGTTCCATTAAGATTCGGTGCCTTGAATAGTATTACTCCGATTTTCATCGAGTTTTACTATCCTCCCACTTACCACTGCATATCGGTATTCCTCGTAGGAAAACCGCATGGCGAGCAACAATCTAATTATTCTCTTGTGAGTCGTATAAGTACTATACTTATTGTTTCCCTTGGATAACCTACAATTGGCACTTATCCAATTTGGGTTCTAGTTTGGTATCATCCAAATATATGCCTAGCATTCCCAAATAATCAAGAATGAGAAACCCGGTTTCTTTCCTGTTCATATCTAATATGAAATCTGTCAAACAGATTTTTATGGAACCTTATTCTAAATAAGTTCTGCACTGTCAAAGCTTATCTGTTGAAGGAAATGGTAGCTCAGAGCGACTCATGATTAACCTTATCATGTCTAACATAATTCGGTTACTCATTTCGGACACACCGTCAACTTGACGTGTTCCGGGAGGAGTCCTCATTGAAAGAATACTATACTCTTTCAAGTATTTAAGAAACTTATTGCTTAAATATTTTCCATTACGGTCTTACCGTGATGGTATAATACTATAGCCGATCTGTTTGTCTATTTCGTGTCGAAACTTAAAAGTTTCCGATTTGTGTTCTAAAAGAAACACATAACCATAACGCGATGCCACATCCGTAAAGGTCAAGAAATATTCATCTCCACCTCTAGCCTAGCTAGACATGGGCCCACTTGCTTCAATATGAACTAGGGCTAACGGATCAGTGGCATTTACACTTTTACCAAGTAAATAGTATTTTAGGCATTTTACCCAATAAACTAGATTCGTAGACTTTATTTGAATAGAATCAAATCAGTCCGAGTACCCACTCTTCAAAAGTGTGGATATACGATTCTTGTTTAATTGTGTCCCAGACAACAATGCCACAATATGTTTCATCTGATCAAATCAGTTTGAGCTATCGTTTGTCATGTTTTATATTTGAGATTTATTTATATTCAAAATATACATGATGTTATTCACATCTAATGTGTTTATCTCAATATCATCTTTATATAATAAAACACTTTAGTGTTCTAGAATATAAAGGTTCACCCGCAGCGGGTTAAACACTGATATAGAGATAATGTTTCTAGTCAAACTAGTTACATTATAACAGTTTCCAATTTAGGTACACACCCGAGGGTAGTTCCTAAGATTAGGTACATGTGGTTAAAACAACGATTTTCGTCCCGTCTTCAATTAGCAGATAAATCTCAAATGAAGTCAGTATCCTGCTCATAGCTGATTCTGGATAACAGTATATCTTTATGTATCACACTTAGTATTTAAAATATAATTTTAATACTAGTAGTGAACATAATGATGACAAACATATTTGAAGTTAGAGCCTTGCTCATTCTTCAATTCCTTCATGTCTGCTTTGTCCAAACGGCAGTCACGCTTCCGTGATCCCGTTTGCCACATTTAGCATACATTTTGGGATATGTCATTTATCTTCCTAGAAGATTATAATGATTTTGAATTTGCCCCTTTTCACACTCTAGAAGCCTTTGGCCAAGCCTTGGCCTTCCAGAATATCGAAGTAAAGTGCGCCTTGCGCTACTTGTCTATTGCAAGTCTTTGACTTTATCTCCTTGAGAATAGTCATTAACTCTCAAAGAGTTATTAATTTCAATTTAGTACTTCTAAAATCTAAAGATAGATTCTTGAAGATCCTTCAATTTCTTTATCATACATTAATGATCTAATCCTTAGTTCTGATTCAGAAATTAAAGAGTCTACTACGACAAGCTTAATGGATTAAGCACTAAAGTTATCATTACATGATCTTCCAAAGATTATGCTCGACTATTTGTTTAACTCCGGGCTTTAGGCATAATATGTTATTTTATCAAATAAAGTAACTTATTATTTTCCAGGACCATCCTGAAATTTATTCCCAATTTGAAAATTAAACCATTTAAATACATTTTCCCTAGGATTATGTTTTAAATATCAATCTTTCAATTTTATCTTGATTCTAATAGTCCAACTATTTAATCAATGATTTCGGTACTATGTATTATAATGATTACAATAGTCAAACTATTTATTAAAACAACATTTAAATATTAGTCCAACTAACATTTAATTTATAACGACGAATGATATTTGTTTTGAGCGCGTGTGGCAAGTAATTAAACGAGTATTGCAAATTCAATTCTTTCCTCCCACTATTTTTCTGCGAGCCTCTAACCCTCTGTCGAGTACTCGGAAAACCGTGTTTCCTAGTGGGCTAGGATCCCGTTAAATATCACACAATCTTGACTTTGGCCCAAAAATTGTATGATAATTAACTAGGTAGACTTCTAAGATCGATTGGATCCAATCCAATTCCTAGATCTGGTAGGGGGACATCCAAGTCTGAAACATATATCTTATATATCCCAATACATCCAATGTATTACCTAACAATTTTCCTCTGAATCAACTAAGCCTTGGCTTTGGCACAACAAACTTAGTGATCCCAGTTAAGCGCGACCCATTGACCATGGAAAGCTTCGTAATCAATGTCGATGGACAAGAAGTGGTCTTGACTTTGGCCAACAAACCACAACTTGGACAAGACACTGACATGTAACAAAGCTCTCGTGATTCAAACACATCTTCGACTGACAAAGGCCTTGACTTTGGAGAAAAAGCTAATGTCAGTCTCGGATCTTGAGTGAGAATCACTCAATGGAAGGAAAAACGCTTAATATTTTGCGAGGGTTTTTCGTGTGCAAATTGGCAACCAATTTATTATCTTTATTAAGGTCTCATCATCATACACCCTTAAACATTCATTCTAAACACATAATAAAGCGCATATGGTAAAATAATAATGATATGCGGATGGATACTTTACACGTTGATCCTAGATCAAATCTCTCCCGCTAGCACATGTATCACTTCTACCTGTTACACTACACTTCTAAAGAAACCTCATTTACATTGAGGGGAATAGGTGAGAAGAGAATACAAAGAATAAGGAGGTGATAAGGCTGGACATGCAGGTCCAATTTAATAAATCAAATTTATTACAACAATTTCTAAAATTGTCCCACCCATCTAATATCCAACCGATATACATTATTCATGCATCACAACCATGTATTCACACAAGCATGTTATCAATCAATCTAATCAAATTAATTAATCTGATAATTAGTGACCATCCAATGTTCAAACAACGATTTGATTTTGCTCGAGTCAAACTCGTTTTTACGAATAAGTACTTAAAGTACGAATTCTTGAATTAAATTAAACTACACAATTAAATCCAATTCAATTTGTATTTAATTCTAATTCGCTATTTAATTCCAAATTAAATACTACACTTTATTAATAAACCTTTTACGACTTAAATTCCAAATTTAATCGCAACGGGTCTCAAAGCCCGTTTAACGTCCAACGTTAATTTAATTAAAGTCCAATGGGCTTTTAATTAATTTCTTAAGGCGTGGACTTTTGGTCAACTCGGGTCGAACCCAATAACCAAAGTCCAATCCGGGAGTTACCCCATAAGCCCAGAAATCAATTTAGGCCCATTAGGCCCAATTAAACTTTAAATGTCCATTAAGTCGCATTTGGGCTTTATGGATGCGGTTTTGGGCCCAATTGGATCCAATCCAATTTGCCTTAACCTAACTTTGTACAACAAAGCCCAATAAGCCCAATAACAACATTTCAAGCCCAATTTCCAAAATTAGCACAATTCAATTAAATTGCCAAATTCCAAATTCCCAATTTAATTACCTAAAGTGCATTACATAATTAATTACCCAATTAACATTTCTAAAACATCAATTAGCACTAATTAATCATGCCATTAACATTAAAACATGTCCAACACATTTTAACAAAAATCAAACCCAATTACATGCTCTTATGCTCTCGGTAATTTGGGGATTTTACGTCCGATTCGGTTTCAATCCAATTAATTCCACAATCGACATTAAATCATATTCCCGAATGATTTCCAACACATCCAATGATCAAAAATAAAAAATCCCAAGACATTTTAGGGCTCAACCTATTCGGCCAACACATACAATTTGGGGAAAAATGATCCAATCAAATTTTCTTGAAATTGATCCAATCAATCTTCAATTCAAAATCAATTAAGCATAAAAAATCATCCAATTTCATTTAAACATGCTCAAAATCAATTTTCCCAAATTTTAACCCTAAACTTTTTCATGCTTTTTAACCATGCGCTCTGATACCATTGTTGGAGTTCTAAGGGTCCCAAGGATCATAAATCAAACATGAGCATGTGTGAATATATTCGAGAAAGTCGCGGAATACTTACATCGATCGGTTGAGCGACGCTTTGAAGAACAAAAATTCTATTTTTGCTCACTGGTTTGTGCGGCAGTGGGTTGCATTTTGCTCACTGGTTTCAGCCTTGGGAGGTCATCTTCCAAGCTCCAAGCTTTACGAAACGATTCCCGGCTCATGGGTGGACTTCCCTATCACCTTCGCATGATCCCGGAGTATGCTAGCACTCTTGATTTTGCTACAAAATCGCACTGCTCCCCCTTCACTGCTCACGATATTTCAGTGGAAAAAACCAGTGAAGAATGCCCACCATGGGCGTGTAGGTGAGAGAAAATGGAGAGAGAAGAGAAGTTGTGAGAGTTGTTGATTAAATGATTTCCAAAATCAAATAAATACATATACCAAAATTTGTGTAATGGCTTTCCAAAAGTCAACACAAATTTGGCTCCAAAATAACATTAAATGCTATCAACCACTCACATTAGTATTTGCATCAATCAATCAATCAATGTGACAAGTTGTCACATCACTCAAAGTGACTAATGATTTGACGTTTGATGCGACTAGCGATTTGACGCTCGATTTGACTTGCGTGCCGCACTCGAATTCGAAATGTGAATGCGCTCGCAAACAATCTCGGGCTCGGGTTCGCTAATTCAAAATTCGCAAACGAATTTTCCGTTGCGTCGTAATTAAATGATTACACCTAGCGAAGTCACTATCCACGTCGCTAACGAATTAATTCTAAATTAATTCGTTCGCCCGAATTAAAATCTAATTTCAATTCCACGTCGAAATCCAATTTCGTTTAATATATCAAATATATTAATTTATCAATTAATTCCAAATTAATCGTTCTCTCTCTTTAAATGATATTTTATCCCAGATAAAATATCTCCGCAATTAATCCCAGATTAATTTTCTCTCTCATCCAATTAATCCCAGATTAATTAAAAGTGTGAGTCATACGTCATCGGTGAATCTTTGGGAAGCGACCCATGAGATCCCCGGATATGTTGGCAGTAAATTCGGTCGTCGGACTATCCTACATGTGAGTACCTCGTACTACCTTTATACCGATTTATAAGACAAGGTTGGCTTCTAGCAAAGCACCATGCCTACCCAATTCTCCGGAAATATCCTTACAGGAATAAAGGATCTATATCAGGCGTAGTATACGTAGTATTGCGTATTTTTGTCCAGTATCAGATGATCACATGCGAGGCCTGGGGCTGGTACAGTGTCTACCCCGTACGAAGCATATATCGGATGACGAGCAACTAGTCTCTTTAATATCGGATAATCATGACCAAGTCATATTATCCCGACGGTTGCAACCTTATATAGAGAACCAGTTATGTATCCTTGCGCGATCATCATCTCCATATGACTGGAGTGACACTTCCGTCTTGACATCACACCCAACACACTACGATTCTCAATATACCCAGCATTGGCGTACACATAACCTGTTAAAGCCCTTGACGACCGCAACCAAAGTATATTGATTGTCGCAAGTATTAGCGGTGCAAGTCTCAGTTAAAGACCAAATACACCTACCCTGATTTCGGATTTCCATAGACACATAATCATACTACCAATGGAATTCCGAGGGGGTCTTATCCAGAGCGAAGCTGTTTCCCATACCATCGGTGAAACACAACCTCCTATTACACTTGCATGAGTATCTTATACCCAAATATATGAGAACTATGTCGTTGTGCCCTCACAACGCGCACAAGTGTAATACTAGTCTTTTACGCATTCATCGATGTCCAATCTCGATAATGCTATGACTAGGGATGTTTAATGATTTATCCTTCGTGGATTGATACTGTCTTATATCATTCTCAATACAGGAACAAATCACAGGGACCTCCTATCATTTATATATCTAGGTGATCTAATCACAAATGATAAGAGTGCAATCTCCTTTGTCACATAGTTAATTTGTACAACAACACCATGATCTGTACAAATAGTGACGTTATGGGTCATAATTGTCCAACACACGACTAGGGTATCAAGGATGAAAGTTATTTAACTTTAGAACCTGATTCCCTTACAACAAGATTGCTTAGATAATGAAAATTGATGAGTTGCTTTATAAGAAAATTGGAACCTTGCATATTCTCTTTCGATTCTTCCTAGTCAAGCAACCCAAAAAACCTCAGCCATAAGTTAACTTATCCTTTTCCGAATATCACGCTCTTTAGGTCACCCAAGACCTTTAGTTATCATTAGAGTTCAATATCAATTCCCATTAATTTGGAAGGTTTTCACAGTAGTGTAGAGAATATTTGACGAAAATTGTTAGTGAAGTCCTCACTTGGTTATATACAAATTGGAAAAAAGAGATAAGTTGAACTTAGAATAAAGAAAAGCTAATCGTAGTGACATAGTCTTTCCCAAATAGGGGTAAGGGAATAACTAGGGAAAGAGTTGGCATTAGATCGCCAATCGAAAAAGCCTAACCTTGACCAAATGCATCGAGACAGAAAAACCTAGTAGATAAGCTTTTATAAACTCTTAAAGCAAATGATGATTATTGAATAATATTAGAAGGTGTAGCAAATTTATCGAACTTCCTATAGATGTTCCTGAAAACTTTAAGATATGGTGTGTGAAGTATGAAAAGGATATTGATTAAGGAATGAGAAGGTCTAAGTAATTACGAGTAAGGACATACAAGAATGGGAGCCTTGAAAATTAAGGAATGAGAAGCTCTAAGTAATTACGAGTAAGGACATACAAGAGTGGAAGCCTTGAAGGCTATGGAATGTAAAATTGTGCAGTGCCTATGTGGTAAGGTGAAAACTGAAAAGTGAAAAATAATGTCGTCCATATGGTGGTTGTCGATGAGAACACATAGGCAATAATCGATGAGTTTAGAAAGTAAAGATAACATCGTGTCAGTTTCGCATAATGACTCTTAGGCAGTCCATATTAGTAAAGGGAGAATGAGTAACAACGTAAGGTTAACATAATGAATACCTAGAATTATACCCATATCAGCCCACCTCAATATATCTTCCTCATATGTGAGATAGAAATTAACTCGATAAATAGAGCAGTCCATTTAATGGAAGCAGATGACAACAAAAGGGCCTGGAGTAACCACCCGAGGGAGAGTGAGAGTGATGAGACCCATTTAGCATGCAGAATTCGATGCGAACACCATCGAAAATAAATAACCGCCATCAAGAATGAAGGACCGGTACAATTAGGTGCATAAAGAGTAATGATTTCTTCTAAGAGTGAATCTAGAATGAAATTGTTGGTTATATAGTGTCATTAAATAGAAAATTAACATGCAACAAACAAATCAAAACCAGAAAAACGAAAGTAGATCTAGTCTAACATGCATAAACCCTGAAACTTTGATAACAAGAAAAACCTGGTAAACTTGATGAAATGCAGTCTGAGTCGAGATAAATCTCTGTCTTTAAGAACTTATCAGCCCCGTCTCGGTGCTCTACGGCTTTTGTTGCTAATGTTCTCCCAGGATAACTCAGATTCCTCTTGTTCAAGGGGCACACCTTAACAAGATCTCGAACTGATGAAATGGAGAAACTCTCTCTACTCAAACAATATGAGACTCAACAAGATGGATGATATTCAGATGGATTTTTCACTGTGTATTAAGGAACAAGAGTGCTTCATTTTATAAGCATGGAAGGGTGCCTCAAGGGCACCCTTTGGGTTGGGGTGCAACCCTCCAAAGGGTTGTACCCCTCCTATGTACCCCTTGGAACATAGGACTATGTTACACACAAATGGAGGACATGTCCCTATGGGGTACCATCCAAAGGACATGTCCCTCCTCAATCCAACCAATTATATTTGAAGATTTGAAGAATTTACAACAATCCCCCACAATTCTTCAAATATTCATGCAGACACTTGAGAGAGTTTCCGTGAACTAAAGCTGCATCGAAATAGGTAGCTTTCGCCTTCAAACTTTCCTAGTGAATGACAATCAGATTTACTTTGCAAACTAGTGACCCATAGTCTTGAATTGTTCTGCCGTTGGTGTAAACCAAGACAACTGCCAACACACAGCTTTACTTCGACCATTTCTTGTTCTACGGTTGTGTTCATTTCGGCCTTGAACAACGGTCCTGGATTCATCAAGTACTTTAGGGTAACCCGCCTTTAAAAGTTCTCATTGAAGCGGCCTCACTTCTTACTTGAAATAGGTGATCTACTATGAATGGGTAATCTGTCTTTACCCCCATTAGGACTCATCTCCTAATATAGTGATCATTACAAGCCTTGGCTTATCCTAACCATGACAGACAGCACTCAGCGTCATTATCGGAATGGGAAAGAGTACAAAACTCTTCAGTGCTTGTTTTGAATTGCACAAAGTTTCTGTTGTCCCTTTTGAACCTAAATCTTGGGATCTCCAGTCAGCTAGGTTGGTGTAGACAACAGGACCTGGGCGACGCATGCTGTCCCGGGCTCGCGGCCCGGTCGGAAGTACGGAGTAGCCACGGGGGACTAAACCGGAGAATAATGGAGTCGCCACCCGGTGTGAACCGGGAAAATGAGATTTAAGGCCGCACTCACCCCTCGCAAGGGAAGACCTCAAACCGTTGGGTTCGGAATGGTCCCTTACTTATGCCATTTGTAATGAAAGGATTTACATAATAATTTAATCAGGCTTAAGAAACACTTATTCCTAAGAATATCATGCTTCTATATTCACGGGTACAAAATAACACTTATACATACATTTCGCATATATCTCATATCTAAGAACACATGCCTGAAAATACCTCAAAGTAACAATGAACATACAACTTCATTCAGCATATCATATTCATGAAAAACATAAGCATACATAATAATCGCGCAAGCATACATGTGAGCACTTTTCCAAGTGATACGTGGAATTGTATCCCAAGTACAGACCGCATTACCGTCCATTCGGAATCGGCTACGGAATTTATGTCTGGGTTTCCATCCGATATATCACAAGAAATAATACTCCAAAGTCATCATGGCATAGGTATATGAATCGTAATGCGTTAAATCAAGACTAAGGCAATGACGCAACTAGTGGAATAAACATGCTTTTCATTATTATGTGCACAAAGATAAGAATGACTATGTGTGGCTCCATAAGAAATCACCTAAGAAACAATTATACATGGCATGTGATGAATATGTCTCAGTTTAGTGTGTTCGCGTTCGTGTAGCGTTTGATAACGCGTTCGAACGGAAATGAAACAGAATGCTCACGTTCGTATGGCGTTTGTTAACGCGTTCGAACGGAAATGAAACAGAATACTCACGTTCGTATGGCATTTGTTAACGCGTTCGAACGGAAATGAAACAGAATGCTCACGTTCGTATGGCATTCGTGAACGCGTTCGAATGGAAATGAGACCTGATGCATGATAAGGCAAAAATGCACGCGTGTTCGAGTTGCGTTCGTATACGCGTTCGAACGGGGACAGATCTGATGCATGAAATGGGACGCAATAAATGGCGAACAGTACAATGCGAGGCGCGGCAAAGCATCGTGGTAAAGGGCTTTAACCCTTCCCCATAGGGGATCTTTCATTCCACTTACTAAGCCCATGCACCGATCGCATCATGCATACAAACATAAAGACAATCATATCAAATTAAGTATGCCCGATTGAACACATCTTACATCAAATCCGAACACACATCAACCAGCACGGCAAAGCATCGTGGTAAAGGGTTTTAACCCCTCCCCATAAGGGATCTTTCATTCCACTTACTAAGCCCATGCGCTTGATTGAACCATGCATAAAAAGATATTAAACACAATAATGTCAAACTTAGTATGCCCGATTGAACGTATCTTGCATTCAACCGAACACACATCAACCGGCGCGGCAAAGCATCGTGATAAAGGGCTTTAACCCCTCCCCATAAGGGATCTTTCATTCAACTTACTAAGCCCATGCGCTCGATTGAATCATGCATACATAAACGACATACAAAATCCAAATGACGAAAAATAAATAAACCAAAGCAACACAAAACAAAAGAGGGTGTCGTTTACTCAAGCGGTACGTGGAGTTGTGTCCCGAGTACAGATCATATTACCGTCCATTCGGAATCGGCTATGAAATTTATGTCCGGGTTTCCATCCGATATACCGCGAGAGTTGACACATCTCTGATTCATCCAATACCCACAACACACATCATACACAAACGAGATTTAACGAATAAGTAAAATACGATCAAAATAAAAAACAAAAATCAAATAAAGATGAGTGTGAAAAGTACCCTCAGGTCTAACCTTTTAAGCCGTCTCTCGGACTCGCGTTTCACCAAGATCGGAAGGGGTAAAGCTCCGCAACTTTTCTGGTTCACTGGTTTGCCTTTTCCTTCGCTGTTTTACCGCTCAAGCTACTATTTCGAGTCCGTTTTGCTGCTGTTTCCTTGTGGTTTCGCTGCTGTTTCCTCTGTATCTCTTGCTTACTGTTTTTGGGTGTGTTCTTCCTGTAATTTTCCTGTGTGTTCTGTATCTTATGTGTATGAGCTAGCTAGGGTTGAGAAGGTTGGTGAAAGGTTCTTTTTATAGGCAAATGGTTAGGCTTGACAAGGAAAGGGATTTGGCTAATTAAAGAGGGATTTGATTTGGTGTTGGATAAGTAAAGTCAAAGATTGAGGGGGGGGGGACAAATCTTGGCTAGATAGGGATGGTTGAATATTTAGTTTATGTTGATTAGGCATACAATATTTTAAGTTTGGGAATAATATGTTGGTTGATTGATTTTAACTTGGTATGATTATATTTGATTGGTTTAGATTAGGTATGATTATATTTTATGTTTTATTTAATTGGTATGTGATTTTTAGATTTGTTTTGATTTCACCATGTGCTAAATATGTGTTTTAAGTGGGCTTGGGCGTGTGGGCCAAGGCTTGGGTGAATTGGGCTTGATGTGAGGCTAGCAGCAAAACCAGAATTACTGACACTGTTCGAACGCCTCCTCGAACGCGGCACGAACGAAAACAGTGAACCTTGTTTATTCTGAATTTCCCCTTCCGATGTCCGTTTTCCGTGACCTCCGTGACTTACAAGGTAGTGTCTCCAAAATGAGACTCATCATAGGGACTTATGTGTAAAAATGCAGTGCCTACAGTCGCCCCCACTTTGATGGGACTTGTGTAATGTGCAACAGTGACAATCCTATCAAAGTTATGAAATGCATTTTCACTTACCTGGCTCGCCAACTGCCACTTGACTTTCCACGTGTTGAGTTGATTTAGGTGGTGAGGTGCTGCGACCCCTGGTTCATTCCCGAACCGTGTTGTGATGTGGTCCATTCTCGAACCGTTGCCGTAAGGTGGTCCATTCCCGAACCGTTACTGTGAGTTGGTCCATTCCTGAACCGTTACTGTGAGGTGTTCATTCCCGAACTGTTATCGTGAGGTGGTCCATTCCCGAACCGTTACTGTGAGGTGTCCATTCCCGAACTGTTACTGTAAGGTGGTCCATTCCCGAACCGTTACTGTGAGGTGTTACTGTAAGGTGGTCCATTCCCGAACCGTTACTGTGAGATGTCCATTCCTGAACTGTTATTGTGAGGTGGTCCATTCCCGAACCGTTACCGTGAGGTGGTTCATTCCCGAACTGTGCTTCCATTCTTGGAGTGTCATTCCCGGCTTGTTCATTCTGAACTGTATTTCCATTCCTGGAGTGCCATTCCGGCTTGTTCATTCTTGAACTCTGCTCCATTCTTGGATTGCCATTCCCGGCTTGTTCATTCTCGAACTGTGTTTCATTCTTGGAGTGCCATTCCCGGCTTGTTCATTCTCGAACTGTGTTTCCATTCTTGGAGTGCCATTCCCGGCTTGTTCATTCTCGAACTGTGTTTCCATTCTTGGAGTGCCATTCCCGGCTTGTTCATTCTCGAACTGTTTCCATTCTTGGAGTGCCATTCCCGGCTTGTTCATTCTTGAACTGTGTTTCCATTCTTGGAGTGCCATTCCCGGCTTGTTTATTCTCGAACTGTGTTTCCATTCTTGGAGCGCCATTCCCGGCTTGTTCATTCTCGAACTGTGTTTCCATTCTTGGAGTGCCATTCCCGGCTAAACTGATACTGATGCTGGTGTGGGCCTGGCCCCTGAACTGATGCCGATGTGGGTCTCGGCCCTGGGACTCACCCCCAAACTGATACTAATGTAAGCCTCGGCTTTGGACTCGTCCCCAAACTAATGTTGATGTGGGCCTCGGCCCTAACTGCTACTGATATGGGCCTCGCCCCCAGACTGATACTGACACGGGCCTCGCCCCCAACTGCTATTGATATGGGCCTCGCCCTCAGACTGATACTGCTTATATGGGCCTCGCCCATGTGATTCATTCCTGAAGACCGCTGACATTGTACTGTTACTGCTTCTGGTTGGCTTGCATTCGGCGCTTTTTTTTTCTCCTTCGAAACCTGTTATTACAAAACAGAACAAAAACAAAAGGATGCAAAATGCGTTACGTGTATGCATGCATGAATGTTCCTATCCCGTCGGGTTAGGTCTTCCTTCAATTCTCTTGGTGACTGCTTAGCTTTCTCTTCCTCAGACAAGCTACTTCTTCAATGTCTACGTTGATCGGCTCGGCGAACTAATTCCCTTCCAAGTCTGATATTTTCACTGGCTCTATTTCCCAATTTCTGAATGTCTATCTTATCTTTTCTGTTTGCTTATTTCGAAGGTTCCCCGTGTTCATCACTGGATTCCATAGTACCAAGGTTGAATACTTTTCTCAAATATACTCATATTGCAGAAGAGTTTCAGCGAAATGAACGTCTTTATTATTGTTGAGGAAAAGAGTTCGAACAAGTAACAAAATCAATGTCATTTAAAAAAATTGGATCAAATAGACTAGGAAGAACAGCTCCATCATCCGCAGCACTGCCTTCTTCCTCGGCCTATGGTTCTTCACTGTCATCCATGTAAGAAGCTTGGTGGTTGAGGGTTTCTTTTCATGGGTTGGGTATTTTATGGGAATCTATGAGATCTCATGGACATGTAGTTGGTGGAAGTGACAATAAAGGTTCACATTTATGTGTGGTGGTGGGGGGTGCGGAAGTGGCTTGCCTTCTAAGGGTTTCAAGATTCCTTGACCTTGTAACTCTTCAAATACCTTCGACAAAGGTCTACCAAGGTTGGATAATTGCCGGTTCCTGATGGCAGCAACCTCGACAGTAGCGGGCTTAGTCTCAGAATACCCCCCAAGAGTCCGCCTATTCTGGCCATAAGACTTTCTATTTTCAGCCTCCTCTTCCTCAATATCCATGACAGTTTCCCTCAACTGTCGAAAATCAGCAATCATCGAGGTCATCCTCCTCAGCTTACTATAAATAGAGGCTTGGTGCCCTGATGATCATTTTGATTTGGTCCTTCTCAGAGGGCCGAGTCTGTTATTTTCAGAAGCTGGCTTCTCCAACGGTCTACATACTCCTGAAGCTTTCTTCCGGCTTCTGCTTAGTGTTCTCCAAATCACGGAGTGACAAGTCAATTTCTAAGTCTGTAACATACTGCTTCAGAAAAGCATCAGCTAGTTCCCAATCTTCCTTAACCTTCTTCTCAAGGCTATGATACCAAACCACAGGTGCCCCCTCGAGTGACATCCCAAACATCTTTTGGACTTGGCGCTGTGATAGGCCCATTGAACTCACGACTAAGACATATTGCTGCAGATGGACTCTCGGGTCTCCATTCCCATTAAACTTGGCCATGTCGGGCAATTTAAACTGAGCTGGCAGCTGTTCTCCGAACGTTATTGCCTCATAATCTAACAAATCCTCATTCTTACCCCTCATTTTGCGGGTAACTATTTCAACCTGATCCCGAAGCTTCTGTAACTCTGCCTGAGACCCAGATACTCTGCCTGCTGCATACTCTGCCATATCATCATCAAAAGCGGGGGTATCATCCCCCAACCCATTCGAAGGCTCATCACGCCTCACAGTCTCAGAATTTTCCCCGACACGAGGTACAGCCATATTTGTCATGGCAGTAGTCAAGGCTTGCAATTGTTCAGTAATCTTGGCGAAACCATTTTCCAACTGATCTATCCGGGATACCTCAATATCTGATTCACTCATGTCTGTTCTCAGTATTTTGGTGAGTCTTCTTTTTTTCTAACCCAACGGGTATCTATGATGGCCTTTAAGACAAAATAGGGTTAACATGGTGCATGTATGCATGAGGTGCATGTGATGCATGTAACATATAGAACATACTAAATCGATTAAATTTTTTAAACAAATCGGCCCATTATAATTTTAGAAGCCTTTGGGCTAAATGTCATAGGAGTGAACTCGTCCCAGTTTAAATGGCCCAACGAGTACACATCTCATGGCAAGGAGCCCAACTAAATCCAAATGGTAATGTTCCGAACATAAGCACAAAGAAAGATAATGTAAATATACAACAATAATTTCTACAGAATGGCCCATCAACATTTCAGGTTCTTTTGGCCTAATAGTCATAAGGTGCGAACTTGCCCCAGTTTAAATGGCCCAACAAGCCCGCATTTCTGACAATAGTCCAACTGCATCCAAATGAGGATGGTCCACAAGCACATATTCAAGGAAATAATTGTTACTTTAGCCAACCTGGTCTATGGGTGGGTTAGCAAGAGTATAGACAAAGGCTCTCACCGGCGAAGGATGGCCCAAAACTAGGTCTCCCCACTCAAGGGTTCGAGCAACCAAGTGAGCGCACCCTTTTTTTATACACTAAGGTACGTGCCAATGAGCTATGGTGTGTGACGGACTGTCAAATGGATTTCCCGTTGTAGATCCCCCAGAGGGAAGGTGGAGCGAGGCTCACTTAAATACCCAAGCCTCTTAGGCTCTTATCGCTTGTTGTCAGGAATAAACAACGAGTCCTCCAAATTAGTCCATCACAATAGGCTACGAGTAGATGGCTATCTAGGTGCCTTCACAGCTTTTCCTTCTAGAAAGGTAGTGAATGAAGGAAGACACCAAACCATTACCTAGCCTTAAAATGCCTTTGATTAAACCCTTACTTTATCCATTATAGACACGGTCAATTAAAACATAATTCCAAACATCACAAGACAATATTTCGGGGCCGATTCTCTATCCCCAGTGGAATCGCCAGACTATAGACAACAGGACCTGGGCGACGCATGATGTCCCGGGCTCGCGGCCCGGTCGGAAGTACGGAGTAGCCACGGGGGACTAAACCGGAGAATAATGGAGTCGCCACCCGGTGTGAACCGGGAAAATGAGATTTAAGGCCGCACTCACCCCTCGCAAGGGAAGACCTCAAACCGTTGGGTTCGGAATGGTCCCTTACTTATGCCATTTGTAATGAAAGGATTTACATAATAATTTAATCAGGCTTAAGTAACACTTATTCCTAAGAATATCATGCTTCTATATTCACGGGTACAAAATAACACTTATACATACATTTCGCATATATCTCATATCTAAGAACACATGCCTGAAAATACCTCAAAGTAACAATGAACATACAACTTCATTCAGCATATCATATTCATGAAAAACACAAGCATACATAATAATCGCGCAAGCATACATGTGAGCACTTTTCCAAGTGATACGTGGAATTGTATCCCAAGTACAGACCGTTTACCGTCCATTCGGAATCGGCTACGGAATTTATGTCTGGGTTTCCATCCGATATATCACAAGAAATAATACTCCAAAGTCATCTTGGCATATGTATATGAATCGTAATGCGTTAAATCAAGACTAAGGCAATGACGCAACTAATGGAATAAACATGCTTTTCATTATTATGTGCACAAAGATAAGAATGACTATGTGTGGCTCCATAAGAAATCACCTAAGAAACAAGTATACATGGCATGTGATGAATATGTCTCAGTTCAGTGTGTTCGCGTTCGTGTAGCGTTTGATAACGCGTTCGAACGGAAATGAAACAGAATGCTCACGTTCGTATGGCGTTTGTTAACGCGTTCGAACGGAAATGAAACAGAATGCTCACGTTCGTATGGCATTCGTGAACGCGTTCGAACGGAAATGAGACCAGATGCATGATAAGGCAAAATGCACGAGCGTTCGAGTTGCGTTCGTATACGCGTTCGAACGGGGACAGATCTGATGCATGAAATGGGACGTATAAATGGCGAACAGTACAATGCGAGACGCGGCAAAGCATCGTGGTAAAGGGCTTTAACCCTTCCCATAGGGGATCTTTCATTCCACTTACTAAGCCCATGCGCCGATCGCATCATGCATACAAACATAAAGACAATCATATCAAATTAAGTATGCCCGATTGAACACATCTTACATCCAATCCGAACACACATCAACCAGCGCGGGAAAGCATCATGGTAAAGGGTTTTAACCCCTCCCTATAAGGGATCTTTCATTCCACTTACTAAGCCCATGTGCTTGATTGAACCATGCATAAAAAGATATTAAACACAATAATGTCAAACTTAGTATGCCTGATTGAACGTATCTTGCATTCAACCGAACACACATCAACCAGCGCAGCAAATCATCGTGATAAAGGGCTTTAACCCCTCCCCATAGGGGATCTTTCATTCCACTTACTAAGCCAATGCGCTCGATTGAATCATGCATACATAAACGACATACAAAATCCAAATGACGAAAAATAAATAAACCAAAGCAACACAAAACAAAAGAGGGTGCCGTTTACTCAAGCGGTACGTGGAGTTGTGTCCCGAGTACAGATCATATTACCGTCCATTCGGAATCGGCTATGAAATTTATGTCCGGGTTTCCATCCGATATACCGCGAGAGTTGACACATCTCTCATTCATCCAATACCCACAACACACATCATACACAAACGAGATTTAACAAATAAGTAAAATATGATCAAAATAAATAACAAAAATCAAATAAAGATGAGTGTGAAAAGTACCCTCAGGTCTAACCTTTTAAGCCGTCTCTCGGACTCGCGTTTCACGAAGATCGGAAGGGGTAAAGCTCCGCAACTTTTCTAGTTCACTGGTTTGCCTTTTCCTTCGCTGTTTTGCCGCTCAAGCTACTGTTTCGAGTCCGTTTTGCTGCTGTTTCCTTGTGGTTTCGCTGCCGTTTCCTCTGTATCTCTTGCTTACTGTTTTTGGGTGTGTTCTTCCTGTAATTTTCCTGTGTGTTCTGTATCTTATTTGTATGAGCTAGCTAGGGTTGAGAAGGTTGGTGAAGGGTTCTTTTTATAGGCAAAGGGTTAGGCTTGACAAGGAAAGGGATTTGGCTAATTAAAGAGGGATTTGATTTGGTGTTGGATAAGGGAAGTCAAAGATTGAGGGGGGGACAAATCTTGGCTAGATAGGGAAGGTTGAATATTTAGTTTATGTTGATTAGGCATACAATATTTTAAGTTTGGGAATAATATATTGGTTGATTGATTTTAACTTGGTATGATTATATTTGATTGGTTTAGATTAGGTATGATTATATTTTATGTTTTATTTAATTGGTATGTGATTTTTAGATTTGTTTTGATTTCACCATGTGCTAAATATGTGTTTTAAGTGGGCTTGGGTGTGTGGGCCAAGGCTTGGGCGAATTGGGCTTGATGTGAGGCTAGCAGTAAAACCAGAAATACCGACACCGTTCGAACGCCTCCTCGAACGCGGCACGAACGCCTGCAATCTGTTTACCGTTCGAACGCATACACGAACGCAGCACGAACGAAAACAGTGAACCTTGTTTATTCTGAATTTCCCCTTCCGATGTCCGTTTTCCGTGACCTACGTGACTTAAAAGGTAGTGTCTCCAAAATGAGACTCATCATAGGGACTTATGTGTAAAAATGCAGTGCCTACAGTTGGGTTTCCACAATGACAATTCTTAAGTTATAGGCTTCAAGCCCATTCCTCTCGATGACTTCTCAACTTTCCCTCGAGGAAAACCTTTAGTTAGTGGATCTGTTAGGTTTTCCTTCGACTCAACATAACCGATCGATATTATGCCACTTGAGAGCAATTGACGTATGGTATTATGTCTCCGACGTATGTGTCGAGACTTACCATCATACATTATGACCTCTGATGAGCTATCACAATGTATGTTAATCGTTGGCACCGGTTTGGGCCAACTAGGAATATCCTCTAGGAAGTTTCTAAGTTATTATGCTTCTTCCGCTGTTTTGTCTAATGCTATGAACTCTGATTTCATAGTAGACGGGGCAATACATGTTTGCCTCGAGGATTTCCATGACACGGCTGCATTACTAAGTGTGAAAACAAATCCACTAGTAGATTTGGAATCCATTGTATGAGATATCCAGTTAGCATCGTTGTATCACTCTAGAACAGTAGGATATCTCTCGTAATGTAGCCCATATTTTGAAGTGTCTCTCAGATACCTCAAAACTCTTCCTATGGTTTTCCAGTGGTTATGTCCTGGATTGCTCGTATATCTGCTAAGCATGTTCTCAGCTTGAGCGATATCAGGTCGTGTGCAATTCGTGAGATACATCAGACTTCTGATGATTCTCGAGTACTCTAATTGCGATATGCTTTAGCTAGTATTCTTTGATAGATGAAGAGTTGGGTTAGCTACTCCCAAATCTTTCATATCAATTTTGTTGGATAACACTTTCTTGGTAGACTGAATCAGTTCATGATTACTACCAATTATCAGCTTATCGACTACGTAGAGACACACAATGACATATCATTTTTGAGTTGATTTGGTGTACACACTGTTGGACAATTATGACCCATAGCGTCACTATTTGTACAGATCATGGTGTTGTTGTACAAATTAACTATGTGACAAAGGAAATTGCTATTTTATCATTTGTGATTAGATCACCAAGATGTATAAATGATAGAAGGTCCATATGATTAGTTCCGGATTGAGATGATATGAGACAGTATCAATCCACGAAGGTTTAATAATTAAATATCCATAGTCAGAGTATTATCGAGATTGGACATCGATAATGCGGAAAAGACTAGTATTACACTTGTGCGCGTTGTGAGTGCATAACGACATAGTTCTCATATATTTGTGTATATGATACTCATGCAAGTGTAATAGGAGGTTGTGTTTACCGATGGTACGGAAATAGCTTCGCTCTGGATAGACCCCTTGGAATTCCATTGGTAGTATGACTATGTGTCTATGGAAGTCTGAATCAGGGTAGGTGTATTTGGTCTTAACCTGAGACTTGCACCGCTAATACTTGCGACAATCAATATACTTTGGTTTTGGTTGTCCAGGGCTTTAACAGGTTCTGTGTACACCTATTCTGGGTATATTGAGAATCGTAGTGTATGGGTGTGATGTCGATATGGAAGTATCACTCCAGTCATAGTAGAGATGATGATCACGTAGGATACGAAACTGGTTCTCTTATGTACTGGAGTCATCGGGATAATATGACTAGGTCATGATTATCCTATTATAGAGACTAGTTACCAGAGATCCGATATCTGCTTCGTACGGGGCAGACACAATTCCAGCCCTAGGCCTTGCACGTGACATCCGATACTGGATCGAAATACGCAATACTACGTATACTACGCCTGATATAGATCACTTATTCCTGTAAGGATATTTCTGGAGAATTGGGTAGGCATGGCGCTTTGCTAGAAGCCAACCTTGTCTTGTAAATCGATAAAAATGTAGTACTAGGTACGTACGTGTTCGGATAGTCCGACGACCGGATTTACTGCCAACATATCCGGGGATCTCATGGGTAGCTTCCCGTAGATTCACCGATGACGTATGACTCGCACTTTATTAATCTGGGATTAATTAAATATAAATGAGAGAAAATTAATCTGGGATTTATTACGGAGATATTTTATCTGAGATAAAATATTAATTAAAGAGAGAATACGATTAATTTGGAATTAATCGATAAATTAATATATTCGATATATTAAACGAAATTGGATTTCGACGCGGAATTAAAATTAGATTTTAATTCGGGCGAACGAGTTAATTTAGAATTAATTTGTTAGCGACATAAATAGTGATTTTGCTAGGCATAATTATTTAATTACGTCGCAACGGAAAATTCGTTAATTCGGAATTAGCGAACCCGAGCCCGGAGTGTTTGCGGGCGCACTCGCATTTCGAATTCAAGTGCGGCCCACAAGTCACATCAAGCGTCAAATCACTAGTCAATCGATTGATGTGATGTCTAGTCACTTTGAGTGATTTGACAACTTGTCATGAGTGATGTGAATAGTGATGGAAGTGGTTGGCTTTAATGCCTTGACTTTTTGTATTTGGAAATTTTTTTTTTATTTTGATTTTTGAAAATCAAAAACTAATACACTTAACACATTTTCCTCTTTCTCTCTCTCTTGATGATTCACGGTTTGGAACCATTTCCCTCATTCTTTCCCATTCGGCTTTTGAAGCCATTTTTCTTTTTTTTATTCTTGCTTGGCCGAGAACAAAGGAGAAGCCAAAGAGAAAATTGTGGCAATTTTCTTGTGCTAGCACACTTAAGGGTCATCCTAAGGTGATAGGGAAACCAACTTGTGAGCATGGAATCACCAAATAAATCTTGGAGCTTGGAGCATCAATGGAGGACACCATGGCCAAAAATTGGAGCACATTTTGGAGCAGAAAACTGTGAGCTTCCATGGATGAAAGCTTGAAGATTTTCGTTGTTCCTCGCATCGCCTCAACCGATCGTTGTAAGTATGATTTTGCCATGCTTTTAAGAGTATTCACATGTTATTTTCATTGCTTGATTTGATCATTGGGACCTTAAAGAAACCAAACAATGGTATCTTGAGCCTAATTGAGCATGAAAATGATTTAGGATTAAAATTGGGTAAATTCAATTTGAGCATGATTTGATGAAATTGTTTGTTTGAGTATGCTTGAATGATGTTTAATTGAAGTTGGATTTGATCAATTTCATGAAAAGTTGATTGGATCAATTTTTGCCCAAATTTTAGGCTTGGCCGAAAATGGAAGAACCCTAGAAGTCATGGTATTTTTGATTTTAATCTTTGGATGAGTTGAAATTAATTGGGTAATGTTGATTTGAGATTTAATTGGATTAAATTTTGAATTGGACAAATAAATCCCAAAATGCCGAGACTATATGCATGGAAAATGATTGATTTTGATTCAATTGTGTTGGATATGAATTGATGATAATGAGGATAATTAATTGTACAAATCTATGTTTTGGAAATGTTAATTTGGGTAATTAATTATGGCATACACTTTAGTTAATTAAGTTATGAAATTTGGAATTTGGTAATTTAATTAATTGGGCCTATTTTGGAAATTGGGCTTGAAAAGTTGTAATTGGGCTTAATGGGCTTGGTTGTACCAAGTTAGGTTTAGGCTAAATTGGTTGGATCCAATTGGGCCCAAAACCATTTCCATAAAGTCCAATTCTGACTTAAATGGACCTTTAATATTAATTGGGCCTAATGGGCCTAAAATGGTTTCTTGGCAAATAAGGGTGATTCCTTAAATGGGCTTTGGTATTTGGGTTTGACCCATATTGACCAAAAGTTCATGCCTTAGAAATTAATTAAAAGCCCATTGGACTTTAATTAAATTAACATTGGATGTTAATCGGGCTTTGAGACCCGTAACGATTAGATTTAGAATCTAAGTCATTAAGGTACTTTAAAGTGTAATATTTAATTTGGAATTAAATAAATGAATTAGTATTAAATGCAAATTAAATTGGATTTAATGTTGTAGTTTAATTTAATTCAAGAATTTGTACTTTGTGTACTTATTCGCAAAACGAGTTTGACTCGCGCAAAATCAAATCGTTGTTTTAACATTGGATGGTCATTAATATTCAGATTAATTAATTGGATTAGATTGATTGATAACATGCACGTGTGAATACATGGTTGCGATGTATGAATAATGTATATCAGATGGATATTAAATGGGTGAGGGCAATTTTGGAAATTGTTGTAATAAATTTAGAATTTATTAATTGGACCTGCGTGTCCAACATATTACCTCCTTACTCTTTGTATTTCTCTTCTCACATATTCCCATCAATGTAAATGAGGTTTCTTTAGAAGTGTTATGTAATCGGGTAGAAGTAATACTTGTGCTAGCGGGAGAGAGGAAAGGGAGAGATTTGTTCTATGAACAATGTGTTTAAATATCCATCCGCATATCATTATTATATTTATTTATATGCGCCTTATTATGTGTTTAGAATGCATGTTTAAGGGTGTATGATGATGAGACCTAACAAAGATAATTAATTGGTTGCCAATTACACGCGAAAAACCCTCAATACATATTAAGCGTTTTTCCTTCCATTGAGTGATTCTTACTCAAGATCCAAGACTGGCATTGGTTTGTTGGCCAAAGTCAAGACCTTTGTCCGTCGAGGAAGTGTTTGAATCATGAAGGCTTTGTTCCATATTGGTGTCTTGTCCCAGTTGTGATTTGTTGGCCAAAGTCAAGATCACTTCTTGTCCATCGACATTGATTACGAAGCTTTCCATGGTCAATGGGTTCCGCTTAACTGGGATTACTAAGTTTGTTGTGCCAAAGCCAAGGCTTAGTTGATTCAGAGGAAAAAGGTTAGGCAATATATTGGATATATTGGCATATATAAGATATATGTTTCGGACTTGGATGTCCACCTACTGGATCTAGGAGTTGGATGGGATCCAATTGATCTTAGAGATCTACCTAGTTAACTATCATACAATTTGTTGGCCAAAGTCAAGATTGTGTGTTATTTAACGGGATCCTAGCCCACTAGGAAACAAGGTTTCCCGAGTACTCCACAGAGGGTTAGAGGCTCGCCGGAAAATAGTGGGAGGCAAGTATTAAATTTTCAATATTCGTTTAGTTACTTGCCAATACGCGCTCATTTATTTCAAATGACACCAATACTTTTTACTTGGTAAAAGTGTAAGTGACACCGATCTGTTAGCCCTTGTTCATAGTGACGTAAGTGGGCCCATATCTAGCTAGGCTATAGGTGGATATGAATGTTTCGTGACCTTTACGAATGTGGCATCGCGTTATGGTTATGTGTTTCTTGTGAAACACGGATCGAAAACTTTTAGAGTTTCGACACGAAGTAGACAAACAGATCGGCTAAAGTATTAAACACCATGATTGGACCATGATGAAAATACTTAAGCAATAAGTTTCTCAAATACTTGAAAGAGTAAATTATTCTTTCAATGAGGACTCCTCCCGGAACACGTCAATTTGACGGTGTGTCTGAACGGAGAAACCGAATTTTGTTAGACTTGATAAGGTTAATCATGAGTCGTTCTGAGCTACCATTTCCTTCAACGGATACGCATGAACAGTGCAAAACTTATTTTGAATAAGGTTCCATAAAAATCTGTTTGACAGACTTCATATTAGATATAAACAGGAAAGAAACTGGGTTTTCTCATTCCTGATTATTTGGGTATGCTAGGCATATGTTTGGATGATACCAAATTAGAACCCAAATCAGATAAATTCCTAGTTGTGGGTTATCCTAGGGAAACCAAAGTATAGTACTTTTACAACTCACATGAGAACAATATAATTGTTGCTCACCATGTGGTTTTCCTAAGAGGAATACCTATATGCAGTCGTAAGTGGGAAACAAGTAAAACTCGATGAAAATAGGAGTAATACTATTCCAGGAACCGATTCCTTAATAGAACACAAATAGTTCATCAAAGATGAAACTATACCAATAATCTTCGAATACACAAGAACCGCGTAGGTCGGAGAGAGTCAGGAAACAACCTGGGGTATGGGTTTCTGATCTCACCTCATGAAGATGTCAATCTTATTGAGGAATACGAACTGACTACGTATGAGGAAGTGATACAAGGTATCGACTCCCTATTATGGCAAAGTGCCATGATATCTGAAATGGATTCCATGTATATCAACCAAGTTTGGATACTAGTTGATGTACCGCAAGGCATTGTGCCTATTGGTACTATATAAGTCTTCAAGGAAGACGTACATGGAAGGCAACATACCAACGTACTAAGCTGGGCTTGTAGCGAAAAGGTATCATTATCAACATTGTGTCGATTACGACGAAACCTTTTACTCGTTGCCATGGTTAAATCCATTTGGATAATGCTTGCTGATGTTGCATATTTCATTCAAGAAATATGGCAGCTGAATGCCAAAACTGCTTTCCATAATGGAAACCTTTTGGAGGATGTTTACAACATCCTGACGGTTTTGTCGTACCAAAACAAGCAAACAAGGTTTGCAAGTTAATTTGATCCATGGGTGGATTGAAGCAAGCATTGCATTCTTGGAATTATCGTTTTGATATAATCATAATGGTGTATGATTTAATTCAAAACGAAAATAATTCTTGTGTATATAAGGAGGTTAGTGGGAGCGCACTGACAATGACTGTCCTAATAATGATGACATATCATTTCTTGGAAATGATATTCCCATAATACAATAAGTGAAAGCTTGGCTTTCAAGAAAAATTCTCCGTAGAATTCTTGGGAGAAACAACCTTTATTCTAGGAATAAAGATCTACTGGGATAGATTTAAAAGTTGTTAATACTCTTCGAGAACTTGTACATTGAAAAATGTACACGACCTGATGTCTCATATGCTTTGAGCATATGAAGTCACAATCGGGCCAATCTAAGTGATAGTCATTGGATTGATGTTAAGAACATCCTTGAGTATCTTAGAGGAACTAAGGCTGTCTTTTTATACTATGGAGAAGGAGAACATGAAGTGACTGGGTTTACCGTTGCAAGTTTCCAAACCGATAAGAACGAATATTAGTCGTAACAACGGTACTATAAAGTTTGAATAACGGAACAGTGAGCTGGAAATCTTCCATGCAAGATACTGTTGCCGAATAAACAACACAAGTGGATTATTGCTGCAGCTGAGGCAGCAATAGAAGCCTTCTGGATTGATAATAGTCCTAATCAGATTAGGAATAGTTCTGTTAGCAGCTGAGCTGGGCTATAGCACATGCTAAAGAATTAATGGTCTCATCAACAATCCAGATATATACTTCAATTATTCATCTGATTCGTTCGGATCATACATCGTGGCGATGTGATGATCGAATAAATCGCATCAGATGATAATCATGCAAATCCACTGACGAAAGCATTTTCTCAGCAGAAGTTTGAGCGAACCGTACATAGTTCGGGTGTAAGACACTTGAGTGACTGGCTATAGGCCAAGTGGGAGATTGTTGGACAATTATGACCCATAGCGTCACTATTTGTACAGATCATGGAGTTGTTGTACAAATTAATTATGTGACAAATGAAATTGCTCTTTTATCATTTGTGATTAGATCACCAAGATCTATAAATGATAAAAGGTCCATATGATTAGTTCCGGATTGAGATGATATGAGACAATATCAATCCACGAAGGTTTAATCATTAAATATCCCTAGTCAGAGTATTATCGAGATTGGACATCGATATTGCGGAAAAGACTAGTATTACACTTGTGCGCGTTGTGAGGGCATAACGGCATAGTTCTCATATATTTGGGTATAGGATACTCATGCAAGTGTAATAGGAGGTTGTGTTTACCGATGGTACGGAAACAACTTCGATTTGGATAGACCCCTCAGAATTCCATTGGTAGTATGACTATGTGTCTATGGAAGTCCGAATCAGGGTAGGTGTATTTGGTCTTAACGTGAGACTTGCACCGCTAATACTTGCGACAATCAATATACTTTGGTTTTGGTCGTCCAGGGCTTTAACAGGTTCTGTGTATGCCTCTTCTGGGTATATTGAGAATCCTAGTGTATTGGGTGTGATGTCGAGATGGAAATATCACTCCAGTCATAGTGGAGATGATGATCACGTAGGATACGTAACTGGTTCTCTTATGTACTGCAGTCATCGGGATAATATGACTAGGTCAAGATTATCTGATTATAGAGACTAGTTACCAAAGATCTGATATGTGCTTCGTACGGGGCATACACAATTCCAGCCTCAGGCCTTGCACGTGACATCCGATACTGGATCAAAATACGCAATACTACGTATACTACGCCTTATATAGATCACTTATTCCTGTAAGGATATTTCTGGAGAATTGGGTAGGCATGGCGCTTTGCTAGAAGCCAACCTTGTCTTGTAAATCGGTAAAAATGTAGTACTAGGTACGTACGTGTTCGGATAGTCCGACGACCGGATTTACTGCCAACATATCAGCGGATCTCATTGGTCGCTTCCCGAAGATTCACCGATGACGTATGACTCGCACTTTATTGATCTGGGATTAATTAAATATAAATGAGAGAAAATTAATCTGGGATTAATTACGGAGATATTTTATCTGAGATATTGGATACTTATGCGGGAGTGTTTGCGGGCGCACTTGAAAATTAATCTGGGATTAATTACGGAGATATTGGATACTTATGCAAGTGTAATAGGAGGTTGTGTTTACCGAGGGTACGGAAACAGTTTCGCTCTGGATAGACCCATCGGAATTCCATTGGTAGTATGACTATGTGTCTATGGAAGTCCGAATCAGGGTAGATGTATTTGGTCTTAACCTGAGACTTGCACCGCTAATACTTGCGACAATCAATATACTTTGGTTTTGGTCGTCCAGGGCTTTAACCGGTTCTGTGTACGCCTCTTCTGGGTATATTGAGAATCGTAGTGTATTGGGTGTGATGTCAAGATGGAAGTATCACTTTAGTCATAGTGAATATGATGATCATGTAGGATACGAAACTGGTGCTCTTATATGCTGCAGCTATCGGGATATTATGACTAGGTCATGTTTATCCGATTATAGAGACTAGTTACCAGAGATCCGATATGTGCTTCGTACGGGGCATACACAATTCCAGCCCCAGGCCTAGCACGTGACATCCGATGCTGGATCGCAATACGTAATACTACGTATACTACGCCTGATATAGATTACATATTCCTTTAAGAATATTTCTGGAGAATTGGGTAGGCACGGTGCTTTGCTAGAAGCCAATCATGTCTTGTAAATCGGTAAAAATGTAGTACTAGGTACGTACGTGTTCAGATAGTCCGAAAACCGGGTTTACGGCAAACATATCTGGCGATCTCATGGGTCGCTTCTCGAAGATTCACCGATGACGTATGACTCGCACATTATTAATCTGGGATTAATTATAAGAGAGAGAAAATTAATCTGGGATTAATTACGGAGATATTTTATCTGGGATAAATTATTATTTAACGAGATAGAACGATTAATTTGGAATTAATCGATAAAATAATATATTCGATATATTATTCGAAATTAGATTTCGACGCAGAATTAAAATTAGATTTTAATTCGGGCGAACGAGTTAATTTAGAATTAATTTGCTAGCGACGTGAATAGTAATTTTGCTAGGCATAATTATTTAATTAAATTTGATTTAATTACGTCGCAACGGAAAATTCGTTAATTCGGAATTAGCAAACCCGAGCTCGGGAGTGTTTGCGGGCCCACTCGCATTTCGAATTCAAGTGCGGCCCATAAGTCACATCAAGTGTCACATCATTAGTCATTCTTGTGATGTAAGTCACATCACTTTGAGTGATGTGATGGTTGTCACTTGTGATTGATGGTGGTGGTTGGAAGGCTTAAATGCCTTGTACCTTTTTTGAATTTGGTATATCAATTAATTGATTTTTGAAATCAATTACAACAACCACACAACTTCATCTCTTTCTTCTCCCCTCACATTCGGCCAAGGGCCATTTCTCTCACAAATTTATTGCCAAAGCCGAGAGTTGGAAGAAGGAAAAAGTGAGGATTTGTTGCAAATTTTCACAAGTGCTAGCACACTTTAGGAGTCTTACAAAGGTGATAGGGAAACCCATTTATGAGCATGGAATGCACACTTAAAGCTTGGAGCTTGAAGAAATCATGGAGCATAAAAATAGAGGCCAAAGCCGTGAGAACCTTGGAGGAAAAGCTTGAAGAAAGTTTTGTGTTCGTCGCATCGCAAAAGCCGATCTTTGTAAGTATGATTCTGCCATACTTCTTATGAGTATTCACATGATTTCTATGCTTGAATGATCTTGGGACTATAGTAGAAACCCAACAATGGTATCAGAGCCATGATTTAAGCATGAAATTTGATTAGGGTAAAATTTGGGTAAAAATGATTTGAGCATGTTTTGATGAAATTGATTGTTGATGTATGCTTGAATGATTATAACATGGTGTTATGCATGATCAATTTGATGAAAATTGGATTGGATCAATTTTCCCCAAATCATTGGCTTGACCGAATGGTGTGTGCCCTAAATGTCTTGGTGATTTTTGTTTTTTGAATCATTGGATGAGTTTGAAAGACTTGGGAATTGTTGATTTAGGATTTAATTGGATTAAAATCGAAATTGGACAATAAACCCTAATTGTCGTGACTTTGAAGCATGGAAAATGATGTGATTTTTGATTCAATTGTGTTGGACATGTGTTGATGATAATTAGCATGATTAATTACGTAATGGAAATGTTAATTTGGTTAATTAATTATGGCTATACACTTTAGATTAATTTAATTGTGAAATTTGGAATTTTGTAATTTAATTAATTGGGCCAAATTTGGAATTGGGCTTGTAAAGTTGTATTTGGGCTTAATGGGCTTGGTTGGGCCAAGTATGGTTTAGGTTAATTGGTTAGATCCAATTGGGCCCAAAACCATATCCATAAAGTCCAAATATAATTAAATGGACCTTTAAAATTTTAATTAGGCCTAATGGGCCAAAATTGGTTTCTTGGGTAATAAGGGTGATTCCTTAAATGGGCTTTGGTATTTGGGTTTGACCCATGTTGACCAAAGTCCAAGCCTTTAGAAATTAATTGAAAGCCCATTGGACTTTAATTAAAATGACATTAGATGTTAATTGGGCTTTGAGACCCGAAAAGATTAGATTTAGAATCTAAGTCGCTAAAGGCACATTAATAAAGTGTAAATATTTAATTTGGAATTAAATATAGAATTAGTATTAAATACAAATTAAATTGGATTTAATGTTGTAGTTTGATATAATTCAAGAATTCGTACTTTGAGTACTTATTCTTAAAACGAGTTTGACTCGCGCAAATCAAATCGTTGTTTGAACATTGGATGGTCATTAATCTCAGATTAATTAATTGGATTAGATTGATTGATAACATGCTTTGTGTGAATACATGGATGTGATGTATGAATAATGTATATCGGATGGATATTAGATGGGTGAGGGCAATTTTGGAAATTGTTGTAATAAGTTTGGAATTTATTAAATTGGACCTGCGTGTCCAGCCTATTACCTCTTGATTCTTTGTATTTATCTTCTCACCTATTCCGCTCAATGTAAATGAGGTTTCTTTAGAAGTGTTATGTAATTGGGTAGAAGTAAGAATTGTGCTAGCGGGAGAGAGGAAATGAAGAGATTTGTTCTGGGAACAAAGTGTGTTAAATATCCATCCGCATATCATTATTATTTTATTTATAAGCGCCTTATTATGTTCTTAGAATGCATGTTTAAGGGTGTATGATGATGAGACCTTAACAAAGATAATTAATTGGTTACCAATTACGCGAAAGACCCTCAACATATATTAAGCGTTTTTCCTTCCATTGAATGATTCATTCTCAAGATCCAAGATTGGCACTGGTTTGTTGGCCAAAGTCAAGACCTTTGTCCATCGCAGATGTGTTTGAATCATGAAGGCTTTGTTCTATATCGGTGTCTTGTCCAAGTTGTGATTTGTTGGCCAAAGTCAAGATCACTTCTTGTCCATCGACATCGATTACGAAGCTTTCCAAAGTCAATGGGTTCCGCTTAACTGGGATCATTAAGTTTCTTGTGCCAAAGCCAAGGCTTAATTGATTCAAAGGAAAAAGGTTATGGAATATATTGGATATATTGGCATATATAAGATATATGTTTCGGACTTGGATGTCCACCTACTGGATCTAGGAATTGGATGAGATCCAATTGATCTTAAAGATCTACCTAGTTAAATATCATACAGCTTGTTGGCCAAAGTCAAGGTTGTGTGTTATTTAACGGGATCCTAGCCCACTAGGAAACAAGGTTTCCCGAGTACTCAACAGAGGGTTAGAGGCTCGCCGAAAAATAGTGGGAGGCAAGTATTAAATTTGCAAATTCGTTTAGATACTTGCCAATACACGCTCATTTCAATTTTTCGTCAATATATAAATATATTAGTTGGACTAATATTTAATCGTTGTTTTAATTAAAACAGTTGGACTGTATTCAAACTACTTCAAATTATAGTTGATTATATAATTGGATTATAGTAATCAATATATTTGAATTTAACCAATTTAAATTATAGTTGATTATATAGTTAGACTATAGTAATCATTATATTAAATAGTACATGAAATCGTTGATTGGATAGTTGGACTATAGCAATCAAGATAATTGAAAGATTAGCGTTTAGAACATAATCTTGGGAGAAAATGTCATTAAACGGCTTTAATTTTCAAATTGGGAATGATACCTCAGGATAGTCCTGGGAACTGAGAAGTTACTCTATTGATAGAGAAACCTCTTGGGCCTAAGCCCGGAGTTGAGCAAATAGTAGAACATGATATTTGGAATATTCATGTGATGATAACTTTAGTGCTTAATCTGTTATGCTTGCCGAAAAGACTCCTTAATTTCTTAGTCAGAACTAAGGATTAGATCCTTATAGTATGATATTGAAATTGAAGGATCTTCATAGATCTATCCTTAGATCTTAGAAGTACAAATTGCAATAGAAAATTCTTGGAGAGTTAATGGTTATACTCAATGAGACAAAGCCAGAGTTTGCAATATGACAAGAAGCGCAAGACACATCTTACTTCGACATCCCATAAGGCCAAGGCTTGGCCAAAGGCTTCTGGGGTGTGGAAAAACGGGCAAAGGCAAAGTCATTATAATCTTATGGGAATACAAAGGACATATCCCAATATGTCTACCTAAACTGTGGAAAATGGGGTCTCTGGAAGCGTGACTGCCGTATAGACAAGGCAGACATGAAGGAATTGAAGACGGTGCAAGGCTCCGGCTTCAGATATGTTTGTTATAAACATGTTCGCTATTACTTTCAAAAATTGGATTTTTGATACTAAGTGTGGTACATAGACATGTACTGGTGTGCAGAGATAAGCAGGAGACTGACTTCAGTTGAGATTTACCTACGAGTCGGAAACGGGACAACAGTCGATGTTTTAACCGTAGAAACCTAAGTTTAGGAACTACCCTTCGGGTGTGTACTTAAATTAGGAAACTGTTACAATGTAACTAGTTTGACTAGAAATATTATCTCTATATCAGAGTTTAACTCGTTATGGGTACACCTTTATATTCTAGAACACTAAAGTGTTTTATTTTATAAAGATGATATTGAGATAAACACATTAGATGTGAATAACAGTATTTATATTTTGAATATATAAGAATCCCAAACGTATAACATGACAAACAAATAGCTCAAACTGATTTGATCAGATAAGACTTATTTGTGGCATTGTTGTCTGAGACACATTAAACAAGACTCGTATATCCACACTTTTGAAGAGTGGATACTAGGACGAATTTGATCATATTCAAATAATGTCTACGAATCTAGTTTATTAGGCAAAGTGCCTAAAATACATTTTACTTGGTAAAAGTGTTCCTGCCACCGATCTGTCAGCCCTCGTTCATAGTGACGTAAGTGGGCCCATGTCTAGCTAGGATAGAGGTGAATATGAATACTTCGAAACCTTTACGGATGTGGCATCACATTATGGTTATGTGTTTCTTGTGAAACACGGATCGGAAACTTTTGATGAATTCAAAGAGTTTCGACACGAAGTAGACAGACAGACAGGCTAAAGTATTAAAACCGTCACGGTTAGACCATGATGGAAAATACTTAAGCAATAAGTTTCTCAAATACTTGAAAGAATATAGAATGCTTTCAATGAGGACTCCTCCTGGAACACGTCAATTTGACGGTGTGTCCGAACAGAGAAACCAAATTTTGTTGGACATGATAAGGTTAATCATGAGTCGCTCTGAGCTACCATTTCCTTCAAAGGATACGCATTAATCAGTGTAAAACTTATTTTGAATAAGGTTTCATAAAAATCTGTTAGACTGACTTCATATTAGATATAAACAGGAAAAAAACTGGGTTTTCTCATTCCTGAAAATTTGGGAATGCTGGGCATATGTTTGGATGATACCAAACTAGAACCCAGATCAGATAAGTGCCTAAATTGTAGGTTATCCTAGGGAAACCAAAGTATAGTACTTATACAACTCACTTGAGAACAATGTAATTGTTGCTCGCCATGCGGTTTTCCTAAGAGGAATACCTATATGCAGTGGTAAGAGGGAGGAAAGTAAAACTCGATGAAAATAGGAGTAATACTGTTCCAGGCACCGAGTCCTAATGGAACAAAAATAGTTCATCAAGGATGAAACTGTACCACAATCTTCGAATACACAAGAACTGCGTTAGTCGAAAAGAGTCATAAAATAACCTGGGAGGTATGGGTTTCTGATCTCACCTCATAAAGATGTCAATCTTATTGAGGAAGACGAACTGACTAAGTATGAGGAAGTGATACAAGGTATCGACTCATTTCATGGCAAAGTGCCATGAAGTCTGAAATGGATTCCATGTATATCAACTAAGTTTGGACACTAGTTGATGTATCATAAGGCATTGTGCCTATTAGTACTATATGAGTCTTCAAGGAAGACATACATTGATGGCAACATACCAACGTACTAAGCTAGGCTTGTAGCGAAAATGTATCGTTATCAACATTGTGTCGATTACGACGAAACCTTTTACCTGTTGCCATGTTTAAATCCATTTGGATAATGCTTGCTAATGCTGCATGTTTCATTTATGAAATATGGCAGCTGAACGTCAAAATCGCTTTCCTTAAACAGAAACTTTTTGGAGGATGTTTACAACATCCTGACGGTTTTGTAGTGCCAAAACAAGCAAACAAGGTTTACAAGTTAATTCGATCCATTTATGGATTGAAGCAAACATTGAGTTCTTGGAACTATAGTTTTGATGTAATCATAATGGTATATGATTTATTCAAAACGAAAATGATTCTTGTGTATATAAGAAGGTTAGTGGGAGCACACTGACAGTGATTGTCCTAAAATTGATGATATGTCATTTCTTGGAATGATATTCCCATAATACAGTCAGTGAAAGCTTGGCTTTCATGAAAATTCTCCGTAGAATTCTTGGGAGAGACAACCTTTATTCTAGGAATAAGGATCTACTGGGATAGATCTAAAAGTTGTTGGCACTCTCCGAGAACTCGTAAATTGAAATAAATGTACGGGACCTGGTGTCTCATATGCTTTGAGCATATGGAGTCACAATCAGGCCAACCCAAGTGATAGTCACTAGATTGATGTTAAGAACATCCTTGAGTATCTTAGAGGAACTAAGGATGCTTTCTTATACTATGGAGAAGGAGAACTTGAAGTGACTGGATTCACTGTTGCAAGTTTCCTAAACGATAAAAACGACTATAAGTCGTAATAAATGATACTATATAGTTTGAATAACAGAACAGTGAGGTGGAAATCTTCCAAGCAAGATATTGTTGCCGCATAAACAACAAAAGCGGAAAATTGCTGCAGCTGAGGCAGCAATAAAAGCCATTTGGATCTTAATAATCCTGATTAGATTAGGAGTAGTTCTGTTAGCAGCTGAGCTAGGCTACAGCACATGCTAAAGAATTAATGGTCTCATCAATGATCCAAGTATATACTTCAACTATTCATCTGATTCGTTCGGATCATACATCGTGGCGTTGTAATGATCGAATAAATCACATCAGATGATAACTTTGCAAATCCGCTGACGAAAGCCTTTTCTCAGTAGAAGTTTGAGCAACCGTATATAGTTCAAGTGTAGGACACTTTAGTGATTGGCTATAGGCCAAGTGGGAGATTGTTGGACAATTATGACCCATAAAATCACTAATTCTACTATAGTCCCAAGAGTTACAAGGGTTCAGAACTTTGTTCTATGTATTTTTTCTTCAACACATGCCTCACACGTATGTGGCTATCAATGCAAATTTAGGTATAAGGTCCATGTTAATTAATGTATGCATCATATCATAATTAACATGTCCTAACCTCACATGCCATACATTTTGTGACTCAATAATATAAGTGGAAGTTGTAGCTTTATTATTAGCACTGTCTCGATGAATTTGAAAAGGCCCTATGTGAGGTATCATTTCCCTACATAGACATCATTTTTGGTCAATACAAACTTGTCAGAAACAAATACAAGCTTAAAGCCATTCTTACTAAAGAGAGATCCCCGAGACCAAGTTCTTCCGAATATCAGGAACAAGAAAACATACTTCAATGTAATCTCCTTTCCGGATGTCATATTCAGAACCACTGTGCCTTGTCCAACCACTCTAGAGGTAGACGAGTTTCCCATAATCAGATGATCGTCACTATCGACCTTCTGATACGAGGAAAACATCTTACTATCAGCACAGATATGACGAGTAGCCCTAGTGTCTACCCATCATTCTCTCGGATTCCCAACCAAGTTGGCTTCAGTTATCACTGTTGAGAGTTCATCTCTGAGATCTCATCAGTTAAATGCTCATCTTCAGCGACATGGGCCTTATTTTTCTTGTTCTTGCCCTTGTCCTGAGACTTATTGTTTCTGCAGTCCTTTGCCATATGACAGCTTTTCCCACAGTTGTAGCACTTCCCATTGAACTTCTTGTTAGCTTGGGAAGAATCAGCTACACTGTTATTTCTCTTTTTGCTACCCTTTACATCCTTGACGATGTTGGCCTTAGACTCCATAATCTTGTAGCTGGCTTTCTCGGACTTCTTGTTGTCCTCTTCGATCCTCAATCGAACTCCAAGGTCTTTAAGGCTCATCTATTTCTTTTTGTGTTTCAGATAGCTCCTGAAGTCCTTCCATGATGGAGGCAACTTTTCAATTATGGTAGCAACTTGAAACGTCTCACAGAGTTTCATTCCTTCATCCAAGATTTCATGAATGATCAATTGTTGTTCAACCAACTGAGACATTACTGTCCTTGAATCTACCATCTTGTAGTCGAGGAACCTACCCACGATAAATTTCTTTTGTCCGGCATCCTCGATTTTTTATTTTTTCTCGAGAGATTCCCAGAGAATCTTCGCAGAAGACATGCCTTGGTACACATTATACATGGTATTGTCAAGACCACCCAAAATGTAGTTCTTACACAGGAAGTCTCCAGACAACCATGTCTATTCTCGAAGTTCCTTGGCTGTTTACGATTCACCCTCCACAAGACCCGGAGGATCTTTGATGAAATTAGCTAACTGGAGAGTTGTCAGGTAGAACAACATTTTGCTCGCCACTGTTTAAAGTTTGCCCCACTAAACTTTTCTGGCTTTTCTCCCTGAAAGACCGGTACTGTGATGTTTCCGCTAGCCATGTGTAACTGGAAATACCAACAGGGGTCAATAAGTCTACAAAAGACAAATTGCACAACGATCAATAAATGATATTGTCTCAAGTGATATACCAAGTATCCACTTGTTGTTCTATTGGACAGTAGTACCAATAAACACAAGTCCTTGAATTTCCAACCAAGATTTCTTATGAAAATTGAATAAAGGAATATTCCCAGAGGACAAGGGGGTCCGGAGTAACCACTTAAGTCCCTGGCCACTTAGGCTCTTAATGTATTTTTGACGGAATATCCTTTAACAACTTTCTCAATAGTACCTCTTAGTAATTCAAACTCAGTATTTCACCTTTTAAATGTCACAATACAATATACGTTATGTGTAGATATATGTTTATGTGTCAAACAAGATTGTATGGAATTACTTGTGTAACATTACACTTTAAATTCTCAACCAAGTATGCAACACACAATCAATTTTCAACTTTATCACTATGTGTATGCTTGTGATAATTGAACACCATAATAATAACTTAAATCAATACTACCAAGATTATTATGTTTCAGTATATGATTTACTAAGTTAATATTATGAACACATAAATTAATCTAAGTCTTTGCAGTTTATAGTAATTCTAGGACTAATTCGTTATTGTCGCATTCGTATCTATGTTCAAACGAGACTGTCCAGTATGTGTACGTTCGTGTTGCATTCGAGAACGTGTTCGAACGAAGTGTTCCAGAGAGTTCACGTTCGTATAGCGTTTGATAACGCATTCGAACGGAATGATTCTAGAGAGTTTGCGTTCGAGTTGCGTTTAGGACGCGTTTGAACGAACTAAGTCAGAAGGTCTACGTTCGATTTGCATTTGAATACGCGTTCAAACGTTCTTAGGCAGAAGGATTTCGTTTGAAGACGCGTTCGAAAGTTCTTACTAATTTTCAGATTTTTGCCTTCGCGTTCGTCTGGCGCTCGAACACCCTACGTAATTTTCATGCACAGACTGTATTTTTCCAAAAAAATTTCTGATCTAAGCATGTGAATTACTATCTAACCATACTATGTTGATAAGTTCTTAAGATTTTTGGTTATATAGTGTCATTAAACAGAAAATTAACATGCAATAAACAAATCAAAACCAGAAAAATGAAAGTAGATCTAGTCTAACATGCAAAAACCCTAAAACTTTGATAACAAGAAAAACCTGGTAAACTTGATGAAATGCAGTCCGAGTCGAGATAAATCTATGTCCTTAAGAACTTATCAGCCCCGTCTCGGTGCTCTATGGCTTTTGTGGCTAATGTTATCCCAGGATAACTCGGATTCCTCTTGTTCAAGGGGCACACCTTAACAAGATCTCGAACTGATGAAATGGAGGAACTCTCTCTACTTAAACAATATGAGACTCAACAAGATGGATGATATTCAGATGGATTTTTCACTGTGTATTAAGGAACAAGAGTGCTTCCTTTTATAAGCATGGAAGGGGGCACCCTTTGGGTTGGAGTGCAACCCTCCAAAGGGTTATACCCCTCATATATACCCCTTGGAACATAGGACCATGTTACACACAAATAGAGGACATTTCCCTATGGGGTAGCATCCAAAAGACATGTCTCTCCTCCATCCAACCAATTATATTTGAAGATTTGAAGAATTTACAACAAAAATGATTCCAGATTAGCATGAAAATTAAGGGCACTCTAGATGATACTTCGGGTTAGTGCACTATGTTAGATATAGAGGGTTGCATACTACCTTCACAAATGAAATTAATAATATGTCCAAGCTCTTGCTGGAAGTGTATACTGGGGTCAGGCCCAGCGGAAAAAGCGGTTCGGGCAAAATCGTTACTTTAAAACTTTAAAACTTACCAATTAAAATTATTCAATATCCAATATGAATAATTCATTCATATTTCACCTAAACATATTATTTTTATTATCAAATAAAAATATAAATAATTTAAAAAACATCGCGAAACTTTTATGAAAACGTTTTCAACAAAATGACATAAAACACATTTTTGCCCGAACCGACCAACCAATACACATGGGGACAGCCCAGGTCAGCCCCAATCGTACTTGGGAAGTTCATGGGCTGACTGAACAGTAAAAATTAACTTTTTGGGCAGTCGAAACTCACCCGATAACGCCGTTTTTCGCTGTTTTCGTATATTTTCACTCCGAAATAATTTCTGACAATTATTCCAATGCCCAATATACATACAATATATTTAAATAATATATTTTTCATCAAACATTTTCTAGACATTCCAGATCTGATCTGGGTGCAAAAAATATCATTTTTCATGCTTTAAATATAATTTTCCCAACATTAATCATATTAATATTTACACCAATCAAAACCACCACCAATGAAGAACTCAAGAACAATTCTAGGTATTATTAGAGTGGGCAGACCACTCTAGAATGGCAACCAAGTCGTCAAATGACCAAAAGTGTGCTTATTAACCATTAACAAGTTTACTTTAATTATCATAAATGCATGTATCCTTCATTCGAGCTTCCAAACTTCTCAACACAAAATAAAGAGAATAGAAAAACATGTGTACATCATAAATTTACGAAAATCCGACATGATGTATCCTAAAACTGTACAACCTGGATCACAGCCCAACATCAAACTAAAACCTGAAATAAACATCACATATCAAAATGACCTCGAGTCCACACAAAAACACATCAAATCATATCCCAAGGTCTCCGTGCCCACATCATCTATCAACACTCAAGGGCTCTGCCCATAACATCATAAGAAATCAAAACATTTACTCAATATTACAAACAACATGCTCAACACGACAAATAAAATATTAATCCCAAATCCTACACTTTCTAAAGCTTATCCCAGGACACTTGCGAGGGGTGACTTCCATTTCGGTGATCCACGTCTCAAGCATGACTTCCAAAGTTGAAATGGTTGACTCATCTGGTAGCCAACCTGCAAAACTAACAAACTGATTTGGTGTGAGTTATAAAAACTCAGTAAATGCTAGTATAACAACCAACAAATCAAACATAAACTGCGAAAAAACAAGTCAAACATATCAGCAGTTTGTCAGAATTATTAAATTTATTTTTTTACAAGTTCAAATTTATTACTTGTTATTATCCTTTATACTTAACCCATGTCAATTTTCATATTGACATATCTACATATGTGCCAATCTAATAAATAACATCCAAAGCATGCGAAACAAAACTCGAATACCATAAATTATATTGTTTAATATCAAATCCACTTCAATCACATGAAACATGAAGCTTGCATCTATACTTTTATCACAAATATCCACTTTTAGAATACCATCAAATCGACAAATCAATCAAACTTTCTCCTATTCGATTACAAACTATCTTCTATATCAAAACAAACTTTTTTAGCTTTCTTTAATCACGATAACCTTACAATAGCTTGAGATTAGGGATTCATATGCATTTACACACACCATAGCACATTTCACTTATATCATGCAAATCCCATATATTCAAAGTTCTTACTTGGAAACATTTCCATTACTAAAGACTTTCAAACATATTAAGTCTCTTTTACAATATATATACATACATACATTAACAATCCTAATATACACACACATATACTCAGAGGTATACATACAATCATTGTGTAACTGATAACGAAGCATACACACCAGTCAAAACATCAAGAAACACACAACCCAAACAACACATACACATGAGCTGGTTTACATATACAATGCTCGTACAAGACTTATTACCTATTTTAGAATAGGTATAAGATGAATGTCGTCCAAACGAATTCATAACCAGCTCGACTGCTATACCATGAAACTATCAACCAACTACATATACAAACATGAGCACGTATCAAAAAACACAACTCATAACACGATTTCTCATACACAAGCATATATATGGCAAATATTGCTTTATCATTCAGAATAGTCATACACATACGTATATATATATATCAAACATATGAATGCATGTTTGGTGGCATGTTTGGTGGAGTGTTTGGTGGCATGTTTGGTGGAGAAATTGGTGGAAGCCTTTATATTTGCCTATAAATACCAAGCCAAACTTTGTAAAGTTTTCATGCTTTCTTTGGGAGATTTCTCCATGAAAACCTAAAATAAAGCGTCTTGTATGTTTATTTAAGTTTTCTTGTATTTTTTTTTATTTATTTAATAAATTTTTATGTCACTAGTAGGTAATTTTTTTTTGCTGGAGTCTGGGGTGAAACTTTTAATATAATAATTTAGATTTACTCCCTTAATTTAAATAAGTAATTTGAATTAATTATTTACCGCATATATGGCTGGTTTTACATTAAATTGAACTTAGTTTCCGCCTATATGGTGGGTTTAGGTGCTAACCTTGTTACCGCCTACATGGTCGGTTTTAATATAATTATTTCAAGAAATGATTAATTGATAAGGGAGTAATCTATATTTGAAGTATTAAAAGTGAAACCCGTTGCTCCAGTATTTTTTTGTTGTTGTAATTTTCTTTACTTTTAAATTTTCTGTTATGTTATTTTGTTTAATTATGCATTTTGTAATTTTAGGTATGTTTTGTAACTACATATATTATCTAGGGTTTTGATGAATACCAGTATCAATGGTTTTATAAGTTGAGTTACTTTGTGTTTTGTGTGATGTTTTGGTTTATTTATTGAGTCTAGTTCTTAATACGTCTTGTTGAATTGGCCACCAATAAGATTGAATAGGTAAACTTAAAATGAACTTGAAAAATGGATTTTAGGTTTAGTCATAAACTCAATAACACACGATCTCACTTAGGGGGATTTCCCTCCAGGATAGGAATATACCTGTAGGGCGGGTGTAACCACAATTGGAACTTAAACTTAATGAATTTGGAGTTTCTTAGTTAACATATGAATATAGTTAATTAAGTAACTTTGAATATTTTCATCTGACCATCGGAAGAGACTTATGAATACATTCGTGTTCCACCTTAATAAACTGGCACATGCACAGGCATAAGGTAATCAACTCATCTTTAGTAGAATATTGGTAGGATTCAAAACCCTTGATTTTTGCATGTCATTGTTAATTTTGAAATCAACCTTAGTTTTATTTACTTGTTTGTTTAGGTAAATTCAACACCCAACAAACAATCAATTTGGATACTTGTAGACATTTAGTTTCAACAATTAATAGCATTAGTGATAAGTCCTCGTGAGATCGATATATTTATACTACTTGAATGATATGTGCGCTTGCGTGTGTATTCAACCGATCAAGTTTTTGGCGCCGTTGTCGGGGACTTATTTTTCTTCTATTATTAATTTTGAACCCAAATATTTTATTTGTGTCTAAAAATTTTTACTTACTTATTTTGTTTCTTGTGTTTCAGGTTGAAAACACCAAATGAGAAGAAATAGAAGCTTTGAAATTCGACCGCTTGATCCTGAAATTGAAAGAACTATCAGACAGTTAATGAGGGAAAAGTGAGAAGATCAAAAAGCACTATTAAACATGAACAATCAAGAACCTGAACCTTTGGAGGTAGCACCACCAATTCCCATTCGAGATAGAACGATTTCGGTGATTGACAGCTTCATTTCATGCATTGTACTTCCGCCTCTACCCGCAAATACATGTGACATCAAAACATGCATTTAGATGATTCAGCAATCAGTTCAGTTTGAGGGAAGTGCAACTGAAGATCCCAATGCCCACATCAGTAACTTCCTGGAAGTTTGTGGTACATTCAACTACAATCGAGGGGCAGAAAAAACAATGCACCTGCATGTATTTCCATACTCCTTGAGAGACAGAGCTAAGGCATGGCTTCAGTCACTACCAGCAGGTTCCATAATCACTTGGAACACTCTTGCCACCAAATTCTTTTCAAAATACTTTCCCCCAACTGAAACTGCAAAGTTGAGGAATGACATCACATCCTCTGTGAATAATGAGAAAGATACAAGGAATTTCTCCTAAAATGTCCTCACCATGAGATTCCAAAATGGCTACAAGTCCAAACTTTCTATAATGGACTTTCTGGACTAATGAAAACCACTGTTGACGCTACTGCTGAAGGAGCATTAATGGAAAAAAGAGATGATCAACCGTGTGACTTAATAGAGGAAATGGCCAACAACAACTCATTATGGCCAAAAGAGCGAAGCATGGTTCATCGAGTAGCAGGAATCCATGAAGTAGGGGCCAATTGAGCTGTAAATACCAAACTGGATCAAATTTACAAATGCCTAGAAACTCTCAGCATGAAAGTGAATGGAACTACAAGTGCACTATATGGAGGAGGTTCAGAACCAGAATCTCACAACCCACATGAAGAATCGGTGAACAACGTCAGTAATTTCAACAGGCAAGGGAACAATCCTTATTGCAACACCTACAATCCAGGATGGAGGAATCATCCCAACTTTTCATGGAGGAATACTTTTGGACATGTACTAAATGAAAGAAACAATCCACCACCTGGATTCCCACAGCAAAATAAAGGACAAGAGCTAGGAATAGCAGATGTGCTGGCACAATTGAAAAAGCAAGAAGCCAAATATGATGCTTTGATTCAAGCACAAGCAAGCATCTTATGATGCCAAGTTTCAAAATCAAGCAGCATCTCTGAAAACTTTGGAGAATCAGTTGGGACAGATAGCCAATGCTCAGAACTTTAGATCACAAGGTACTCTTCCTAGCGACGCAGAACCAAATCCAAGAAATAAAGGAAATGAGCAATGCCAAATCATTACACTAAAGAGTGGTACTGTAATAAACAAAAATATTACAACACCGAATGCAGGAGTTACAATACAGGCCCTAAGTTTTCTAATGTATTTTTTAAAGTTGTGTCCAATCAAGTGTAATTAGTTTTATTCATAAAAAGTTAAAAAAAAAAAAAAAAAAAATTATTATAAAATATGCAATAAAATTACCTCAACGTACAAGTGATGAAATTTCTGCTTGAGAAGTGGGATTTTTCATAAGTGATTATTATTTATTTTTCTTAGAATGTCTTAAAGTTATATTCTAATATTTCCTGTCTTATTATTATAATTTTTAAATATATAAAATTATTTTATTTTATTTTACTTTATGTTTTTCTAATATTTCATGTCATAATTTTATAGGAAATAAAGTTTTCCTGTCCTTTTATTTAATTTTTAAATATATAAAATTATTTTATTTTATATTTTTTAATGTTTCGTGTCCTAATTTTTTTTATAGAAAATAACGTTTCACCTTTCCGTTTCATATCGTGTTGTTTCCGTTTCCATGAAAATGATATTTCAATTTTAAAGTAAAAGTGAAAATGAAGGCTGCTTTATTGCAGATAGTCAAAAATTTCTACTGATGTCGTGTATATAGATGATCAGAAGACGACACACTTTCTTTTTTTTTTAATTAAATTTAAAAATTTTACCATCAAATCACTCATGAAATTTAAGTTCGGGAGTCGTGTTTTGTGGTCAAGATCGCGTATGATAGTTGCCAAAATCAACTGCTGATTCGCTGAGATCAAAAGTAGCATACAACTTACAGCCGTATGCTATTCAACAAATTTGGCAGCATATTTTTTTGAAGATTAAAATAATCAAATTCACAACTTTGGCAATAAGAAAAAAATAGGAATCCACTGCCTTCTAGAATTGAAGTAAGAAAACATTGGATCCAATACCCGGCGTTAGGGGTGGTAATTTGGGTCAAGATTCATTTATTCGTTCGATTCGATTCGCTTTAAAATAAATATGGATTTGAAAAAATGAATTCGTTTAATAAATGAGTCAATGTGATTTGATTCGTTTATTAAACGAATCGAATAAGAATTTAAGTTCATTCATTCGTTTATTCGTTTATAATTTTTTTTTTTTTATTTACTAGTTCATATTATTTTTCAATTAAGATTCGAGAAATTATAGATAATTATCATAGAAAATGTAATATTTTCGATATTTGGTGATATATTTTTAGTAAATATATTAATTACATATTTCATATGTATATATTTATGAAGAATTAATGTAAATCAAGTGTGGTAAATTATTTTATTAAATAATATCATGACTAAATGAATATTTTGTATTCAATTCGTTTAATAAACGAATCGAATACGAATCCTGATATTATGATTCGTTTAATAAATGAATCGAATACAAATCCATCACATTTTGATTCAATTCGTTTAGGATTCGATACAAATTCGATTCGTTGATTCCTTTTGCCACCCCAACATAGCGCATAATTTTACTCTCCTTGGCGAGTTCAACCATTCTCTGAATACAAATTTGTGCCCATACTTGTACTTTAGGTGCATCCACCTCTTCTCTGTGACAAAAATCACAAAAAAAAAGAAGAACTATAAATTAGAAAAGGATCCCAAGACAAGCTAGAATATAGCATATCCTCTAACTTTTAATTTATTCTCATGAAACCTCGTCAAAGCAGAAGGATCTTTCTTCTCTGGTCGAGGCCGGATCATCAAGAAGCTAGGGCCAGTGTCACTAACAGAAGCTACACCTTTTCGCTAATATCTAATCACTTCATCTGCCTAATTTATTGGTTTTCAGAGTTCATACGCAGCAGAAATCGTATTCAATAACAGAAAAAAAAATTTATTTTTGCATGAACAATAAAAATCGAATCCGTATTTTTCTAGTACATTAATAATATAAAAAATTTATAATTCAAGTAAGAAATATACCTGTAGATCTGGATCTATATGAATCATGATCTTCCTCGACTTATCTACTCACCTCCAACTGCACGTGTGGGCGTGAAAATAATTACGAAGAACACTCTAATTTGTGAAGGATTCATGTACTCAGCACATGAGACGAATCTTCGGTGCTATTAGAAAACTTTTTCCTTTTATATTCCTTTTCCAGCACCTACGTTTTTCAATTTTGTTGTTGTTCTTTTATTTGATATTTAATCAAAAGGAGTTCAACTAAAATTTCCAATTTTGCCAAAAAAAAAGCTCACGATTTGTTTGCTATTAAATATCTCTTGGAACTACTTTTGATATGGAATCCTTATCCCATCAATTTTTGATAAGTCAAAAATATATATATATATATATATGCACACAGCTCACGATTTTTGCTTTCTTTTGATTTATCAAAAATATGTCAAGTAAATCCATTGAGGATTTTATTAATTTTGATTTTCAAAAAATCAAAATAATTTTTTTTTTAATATTTATCTCATAATTTATCAAAGATAATTCATTAAAAATAATTTTCAAAATTTCTTGAAAATATTATCTCATTAAATTAAAATTTAATTAATCAAATTAATTAAATATTTATTTTCATAAATTAATAAATAGGTACATTATCTATTAACAATTATATTAAGATAACATTTGTAATAATTTCCAAACAAGAGCTATATGGAATAATTAGAGTGTAAAATAATTCATAATTATTTTAAATAATTCCCAACTATTTTTCTTCACAATTATTGTCGTTCGAACAGTGATAGAAGACGACGAGGGGACCGATGGACCTATAATTCTAAGCTCCAATAATTCCGTCGATTAATTATAAACTCTTTTTTTAATCAAAAGAACTTATTAATTCTGGAGTAACTCCACTAAATACCCAGAATTGCACTCTCAGAATTATAGAATTAATTACTCAAAGTATTCGTCCATTGATGTAGTCATTACCTATGCAATGATCCTCCATAACAGCTTCGTAAAGGAGCTAGGTATAAAAAATCCGTTAACCTCTCCAATTACATCTTTATCCTTGACTTCCATTAGTTCTCAAGTGAACAATTAATTCATAACTTTTATGAATTTGCGCGCTAATCGTTCAGGTCTTGAACTAACAAACAAGGGCTTATGAACAGATTTCATTGTATCAAGTTAACATTCCCAGCTATTCATTCAACTCATTCCCAAAATACAAGGTTTACGAAATGTAATAAATACATAGCCATATCGATTAAATTAAAGAATAAATTAATATAATATAGGATTCTGCTAAATATAATGAATTAAGATCATCACATATATGACCATCATTATGATAAAATTGATGTTCTTTATTTAAAGGAAATTATTAAAATCTTTTCAATTTTATCTGGTCATGTCCAATATAATCTTATTATATAAAATATATACATTTTTATGTCTCTACATAATATAGTCTGGATAGTACTATACCATTCAAAATGAAATGAACTGTATTTATGACTTTCGATTTGAAGATTCCCAACTTCAAATCATAGTCATAGACAAATTTTGATTATTACTCTTTAAATTTTATCCATGCATATATGTATGTAACATTTTACATATACATATGTGTTTAATTTAAAGCTACATAAATAATCACGGAAATTTCATGAATTTTATAAAGAAAATCAAAATGCATACATGGAATAAAATTGAATCATTAATTTATTAATCAATCATATTTCGAACCCATTTGCTTGTCGGGCATAAAAATCCCAAAAAACTCCCACTTACTCTAAAGCAAATGAGACATATCTCTAATCCCCAATCCTTCTAGATGCCCCTCAAAACTCTTTGCAGGCACTGTCTTGGTAAAAGGATCAGCTAGATTCTCTGAAGATGGAATATTCAGAACAGCCACGTCTCCGCGTTGCACAATGTCCATAATCACATGATATTTCCTCTCAATATGTTTTGATCTCTTGTGGCTTCTTGGTTCTTTGGAATTAGCCACTGCACCACTATTATCACAATAAAGTGACAATGGCTTGTCAATATCTGGAACCACTTCCAGATCAGTAAAGAAGTTTCGAAGCCAAACCGTTTCTTTGGCAGCTTCACAAGCAGTCACATATTCAGCTTCCATAGTGTTGGGGTTTTCTAAGTCAAACCAAGATCAAATTAAGCATATAAACGTGTGAATATATCAAAGTAAAGTTGCGGAAATACTCACTTTGATCGGCTTTTGCGATGCGAAGACAACAAAAATTTCTGCTCCAAGCTTTTCCCTTGAGACTCTCGGCCAAGCTCTTTGGTTGTCCTCCTTGTGTTCTTCAAGCTTCAAGCCTTGAGAATGGATTCCATGCTCATGAATGGGTTTCCCTATCACCTTTGTGAGACTCCTAGTAAGTGCTAGCTTGTGGAATTTTTGCTACAAAAATTCCAAATCCCCTTTGTGACTCTCGGCCATGAGAGAAAATTGAGAAGGAGAGAAGATTGCACTTTGCCGTGTGAGGGAGAGAGAAGAGAGAAGAAGTTGTGTGTTGTATTATAATTTCAAAAACCAAGTCAAATGATATACCAAAATTAATTAAAATGGTATTTGTCATTCAATCCATCACACTTGAGTGTTTGGTAAGTAACCATCAACTTCCATCAACCAAAAGGTGATGTGATAGACAAGTGATGTGACTAGTGGGCCCCACTTGATTCAAAATCCGAGTGGGCCCGCAAACACTCCCGGGCTCGGGTTCGCTAATTCTGAATTAACGAATTTTCCGTTGCGACGTAATTAAATCAAATTTATTAAATAATTATGCCTAGCAAAATTACTATTCACGTCGCTAGCGAATAAATTCTAAATTAACTCGTTCGCCCAAATTAAAATCTAATTTTAATTCTGCGTCGAAATCTAATTTCGTATAATATATCAAATATATTATTTTATCGATTAATTCTAAATTAATCGTTCCCTCTCTTCAAATAGTATTTTATCCCAGATAAAATATCTCTGCAATTAATCATATATTAATTTTCTCTCTCTATTAATTAATCCCAGATTAATTATGTTCGAGTCATACGTCATCGGTGAATCTTCGGGAAGCGACCCATGAGATCCATGGATATATTGGCAGTAAATCAGGTCGTCGGACTATCCGAACACGTACGTGTTGGTTTCTAGATTAGGTCCCAAGATTCATGAAATCAAGCAAGAAATTCGCATGAATACATCAAAGAAGTAAGGCAGATACATACTCACATTGAACGGTTTGAGATGCGAAGAACAAAACGAATTGGCCTCCTCCATGAAGCTCGGCAGTGACTTCTCCATGCAGTGGGTTGCTCGATTTTACTCGTTTTTGTCCCTCCAAGATTCGGCCATTGATGAACACCATGGAAGCTCCAAGCTTCAAGCTCCAAAAACGATTCCAAGCTCAAGTGTTCGTTTCCCTATCACCATAGTATAAACCCATGTGTTGTGCTAGCACTTCTTCTTCTTCCTTTTGTTCGGTCAACACCAAGAAATTTTGAGAGGAGAAGAGATGAAAAACGGCTCAAAGCCGAGAGAGAAAAGAGAGGTAAGAAGGGTTTCCTTGAAACCGATTTTTGGAGAGAGGAAAAATAAACAAGAAAATTTATTATTTATATATTTGTTTTATTTTCCAAAAACAAAACAAATACTAAATCAAAAATTTTCATTTATTAAAAAATCAAAAGGCAAAAGTCAAAAAGCAAAACCATTAATGCCTTTTCAACAACCACATCAATCACTCATCAAGTGACAACTTGTCACATCACTCAAGTTACAATTGATTTGACGCTTGATGTGACTTGCGATTTGACGCTCGATTTGACTTGCGTGCCGCACTCGAATTCGAAATGCGAATGCGCTCGCAAATAATCCTGGGCTCGGTTTTGCTAATTCCAATTAACGAATTTTTCGTCGCGACGTAATTAACGATTACGCCTAGCGAAATCACTATTCATGTTGCTAACGAATTAATTCTAAATTAATTCGTTCGCCCCGCGTCGAAATCCAATTTCTAATAATATATCAAATATATTATTTTATCGATTAATTCCAAATTAATCGTTCTCTCTCTTTAATTAATATTTTATCCCATAAAAATATCTCCGTAATTAATCCCAGATTAATTTTCTCTCTCTTCTAATTAATCCCAGATTAATAAGTACGAGTCATACGTCATCGGTGAATCTTTGGGAAGCGACCCATGAGATCCCCGGATATTGGCAGTAAAATCGGTCGTCGGACTATCCGAACACGTAAGTACCTCGTACTACGTTTGTACCGATTTACAAGACAAGGTTGACTTCTAGCAAAGCGCCATGCCTACCCAATTCTCCAGAAATATCCTTATAGGAATATTAGATCTATATCAAGCGTAGTATACCGTAGTATTGCGTATGTCGATCCACTATCGATGATCACGTGCAAGGTCTGGGGCTGGAATTGTGTCTGCCCCGTACGAAGCACATATCAGATGTCTGGCAACTAGTCTCTATAATCGGATATACATGACCTAGTTATAATATCCCGATAGCTCGAGCATTTAAGAGAACAAGTTCCGTATCCTATGTGACCATCATCTCCATATGACTGGAGTGATACTTCCGTCTTAACATCACACCCAACACATTACGATTCTCAATATACCCAGCATTGGCGTACACAGAACCGGTTAAAGCCCTGGACGACCTCAACCAAAGTATATTGATTGTCGCAAGTATTAGCGGTGCAAGTCTCAGGTTAATACCAAATACACCTACCCTGATTGCAGACTCCCATAGACACATAGTCATACTACCAATGAGATTCCGCAGGGGTCTATCTAGAGCGAAGCTATTTCCCGTACCGTCGGTAAAACACAACCTCCTATTACACTTGCATGAGTATCCTATACCCAAATATATGATAACTATGTTGATGTGCCCTCACAACGTGCACAAGTGTAATACTAGTCTTTTACGTATTTATCGATGTCCAATCTCGATAATACTCTGACTAGGGATATTTAATGATTTATCCTTCGTGGACTGATACTGTCTCATATCATTCTCCGTCTAGGAACAAATCACAGGGACCTCTCATCATTTATACATATAGGTGATCTAATCACAAATGATAAGAGTGCAATCTCCTTTGTCACATAGTTAATTTGTACAACAACACCATGATCTGTACAAATAGTGACGCTATGGGTCATAATTTTCCAACAATCTCCCACTTGGCCTATAGCCAGTCACTCAAGTCTCTGACACCCGAACTATGTACTGTTGGCTCAAATTGCTGAGAAATGTTTTCGTCAGCGGATTTTCATGTTATCGTCTGATGCGATTTATTCGATCATCACATCGCGCCGCGATGTATGATCCGAACGAATCAGATGATTATCAAAATAAGTATCTGGATCGTCGATGAGACCATTAATTCTTTAGCATGTGCTGACGCCTAGCTCAGCTGCTAACAGAACTATATCTAATCTAATTAATTTGTTATCGACCCAAATGGCTTCTATTGATGCCTTAGTTGCACAATACCCCTCATTTGTTTTTATTTATTCGGTAACAATATCTTGCTTTGAAGATTTCCAGCTCATTGTACCGTTATTCAAACTGTATAGTACCATTTACGACTTTTAGTCGTCTTTATCGGTTATAGGAAACTTGCTACAGTGATCCCAGTCACTTCAAGTTCTCCTTCTCCATAGACTAAGACAACATCCTTAGTTCTCTAAGATACTAACAGATGTTCTTAACATCAATCCAGTGACTATCACTCAGATTGGCCTGTTTGTGAATCCATATGCTCAAAGCGTATGAGACACCAGGTCGCGTACATTTTTCAATGTACGGTTTCTCGGAGAGTATTTCGAAAGCCAATCTTTCGCCGATATTTATTTTATGGGAATTTCATTTCCAAGAAATGACGTATTATCATTATTTTATAGGACTCTCTACTGTCAGTACGCTCCCACTAACCCCTCAAGATTCATTTTCGTTTTGAATTAAATCATAACCATTATGATTACATCAAAACGATAATTCCAAGAACCTAATGCTTGCTTCAATCCAATCATGGACGAATAACAGTTATCCAAATGGATTTATCGTGGCAACAGGTAAAAGGTTGAATCGAAATAATCACATAATGTTGATAACGATACCTTTCCACTAAAAGCCTAGCTTTATTACGTTGGTATGTTGCCATCCATGTACGTCTTCCTTGAAGACTTATAGTACCAGTAGGCACAATGCCTTGTGGTACATCAACTAGTATCCAAACTGGTTGATATACATGGAATCCATTTCGGATTGTATGGAACTTTGCCATAATAGGGAGTTGATACCTTGTATTACTTCCTCATACGTAGTCAGTTGGTATTCCTCAATAAGATAGACATCTTTATGAGGTGAGATCAGAAACCCATACCCCAGGTTGTTTTCTGACTCTCTCCGACTTACGCGGTTCTTGTGTATTCGAAGATTATTGGTTAAGTTTCATCCTTGATGAACTATTTGTGTTTTGTTCCATTAAGGATTCGACGCCTGGAATAGTATTACTCCGATTTTCATCGAGTTTTACTATCCTCCCACTTACCACTACATATCGATATTCCTCTTAGGAAAACCGCATGGTGAGCAACAATTAAATTGTTCTCTCGTGAGTTTGAGTTGTATAAGTACAATACTTATGGTATCCCTAGGATAACCTACATGGCCACTTATCCAATTTGGGTTCTTGTTTGGTATCATCCAAACATATGCCCAGCATACCCAAATTATCAGGAATGTGTGAAACCCGGTTTCTTTCATATTCATATCTAATATGATATCTGTTAAACAGATATTTATGGAACCTTATTCAAAATAAGTTCTACACTGTTTAGCGTATCAGTTGAAGGAAATGGTAGCTCAGAGCGACTCGTGATTAACTTATCATGTCTAATAAAATTCGGTTAATCCTGTTCAGACACACCGTCAGACTGACGTGTTCCGGGATGAGTCCTCATTGAAAGAATACTATACTCTTTCAAGTATACTAGAAACTTATTGCTTAAGTATTTTCCATTACGGTCTCACCGTGACGGTATAATACTATAGCCGATCTGTTTGTCTATTTCGTGTCGAAACTTTAAAGTTTCGATTTATGTTTCTGAAGAAACACATAACCAAAGCGATGCCACATCCGTAAAGGTCAAAAAATTCATATCCATATCTAGCCTAGCTAGACATGTGCCACTTGCTTCACTATGAACTAGGGCAAACAGATCGGTGGCACTGGCACTTTTACCAAATATAGTGTTTTAGGCACTTTGCCAATGAACTAGATTCGTAGACTTTATTTGATTGGAATCAAATCAGTCATAGTACCCACTCTTCAAAAGTGTGGATATACAAGTCTTGTTTAAATTGTGTCCAGACATCAATGCCACATTAGTTTCTTATTGATCAAATCAGTTTGAGCTATTTATTTTTCATATTATATATTTGAGATATTATTTATATTCAAAATATAAATTCTGTTATTCACATCTAATGTGTTTATCTAATATCATCTTTATAAATAAAAACACTTTAGTGTTCTAGAATATAAAGGTTCACCCGCAGGGGTCAAACACTGATATAAAGATAATGTTTCTAGTCAAACTAGTTACATTATAACAGTTTCTTAATTTAAGTGCTAACCCGAAGGTAGTTCCTAAATTCAGGTATCTACGGTTAAAACAGCGACTTTCGCCCCGTTTTCAATTCGCAGATAAATCTTTATTGAAGTCAGTATCTTGTTCAAAACAGATTCTGAACGTCAATACATATATTTATGTATCACACTAAGTATTTAAAATCCAATTTTAATACTAGTAGTGAACATAATGTAGACAAATATTTTTTGAAGTCAGAGCCTTGCTCGTCTTCAATTCCTTCTTGGGATATGTCCTTTTATCTTCCTAGAAGATTATAATGATTTTGCCTTTGCCCTTTCATATTCCAGAAGCCTTTGGCCAAGCCTCGGGTTTCTAGAATATCGAAGTAAGGTGCACTTGCGTTACTTGCATTATTGCAAACTTGACTTTATCTCCTCGAAATTAGTCATTAATTCTCCAAGAATAATTTATTGCAATTTTAGTATTTCAAAGATCTAAAATAGATCCATGAAAATCCTTCAATTTCATTTATCATACTTTAAGGATCTAATCCTTAGTTCTGATTCAGAAATTAAGGAGTCTACTTGACAAGTATAATGGATTAAGCACTAAGTCATCATTACATGAATATTCCAAATATTATGTTCCACTTATTTGCTTAACTCGGGCTTAGGTATAATATTTATTATTTTATCAAATAAATAACTTATTAATTTCCAGGACCATCCTGAAATTTTATTCCCAATTTGAAAATTAAACCATTTAAACACACATTTTCCCCAGGATTATGTTTTAAATGTCAATCTTTCAATTTTATCTTGATTCTAATAGTCCAACTATTTAATCAACAATTTGTAGTACTATGTATTATATTGATTATTATAGTCCAACTATACAATCAAATATAATTTAAATCAATTAACCTCAATTAATTGATTACTATAATCCAATTATAAAATCAACTGTAAATTGAAATTAATTAATTCAAATATATTGATTACTATAATCCAATTATATAATCAACTATAATACAGTCCAACTGTTTATTAAAACAACAATTTAAATATTAGTCCAACTAATATTTATCTAACGACGAAATAATTTGAATGAGCGCGTATGGAAATTAATTAAACGAATATTGCCAATTTCAATTCTTGCCTCCCACTATTTTTCGGCGAGCCTCTAACCCTCTGTCGAGTACTCTGGGAAACCGTGTTTCCTAGTGGGCTAGGACCCGTTAAATATCACACAATCTTGACTTTGGCCAACAAATTGTATGATAATTAACTAGGTAGATCTCTAAGATCGATTGGATCCAATCAAAATTCCTAGATCCGGTAAGGGAACGTCCAAGTTCGAAACATATATCTTATATATGCCAATATCCAATGTATTACCTAACCTTTTTACTCTGAATCAACTAAGCCTTGGCTTTGGCACAACAAACTTAGTGATCCCAGTCAAGCGCGACCCATTGACTATGGAAAGCTTCGTAATCAATGTCGATGGACAAGAAGTGGTCTTGACTTTGGCCAACAAACCACAACTTGGACAAGACACCAATATGGAACAAAGCCTTCGTGATTCAAACACATCTTCGATAGACAAAGGCCTTGACTTTGGCCAACAAACCAATGCCGTCTAGGATCTTGAGTGAGAATCAGTCAATGGAAAGAAAGACACTTAATATTAAGTGAGGGTTTTTCACGTGCAAATTGGCAACCAATTTATTATCTTTGTTAAGGTCCTCATCATCATAAACCCTTAAACATGCATTCTAAACACATAATAAAGCGTATATGAAATAAAATAATAATGATATGCGAATGGATACTTTCATTGATCCTAGATCAATCTCAATTTTCTCTCTTTCTCTCTCCAAAGCTAGTACATGTATTTACTTATACCTGTTACACTACACTTATAAAGAAACCTCATTTACATTGAGGGGAATAGGTGAGAAGAGAATACAAAGAGTATAGAGGTGATAAGGCTGGACACGCAAGTCCAATTAATAAATCAAATTTATTACAATTTCCAAAATTGTCCCACCCGACTAATATCCATCCGATATACATTATTCATGCATCGCAACAACCAAGTATTCATACAAGCATGTTATCAATCATCTAATCCAATTAATTAATCTGATAATTAATGATCATCCAATGTTCAAACAACGATTTGATTTTTGCGCGAGTCAAACTCGTTTTGCGAATAAGTACTCAAAGTACGAATTCTTGAATTAAATTAAACTACACATTAAATCCAATTTAATATGCATTTAATTCTAATTCACTATTTAATTCCAAATTAAATATTACACTTTTATTAACGAACCTTTTTGACTTAAATTCCAAATTTAATCGCAACGGGTCTCTAAGCCCGATTAACATCTAATGTTTATTTAATTAAAGTCCAATGGGCTTTTAATTAATTTCTTTAAGGCGTGGACTTTTGGTCAACTCGGGTCAAACCGATAACCAAGGTCCAATCCGGGAGTTACCCCATAAGCCTTTAAATTAATTTTGGCCCATAAGGCCCAATTAAATAATTAAGGTCCATTAAGTCATAATTGGACTTTTTGGATGCGGTTTTGGGCCCAATTGGATCCAACCAAATTGGCCTAAACCTAACTTGGTAAAACCCAGCCCAAAAGCCCAATTACAACCTTTAAGCCCAAATTCCAAAAACAAGCCCAATTAATTAATTTATAAAATTCCAAATTCTATATTAATTAACCTAAGTGTAATACACAATTAACCACCCCCATTACTATTTCTAAAACATCAATTAGCATAATTAATCATGCACTTTAACAACAAATAGTGTCCAACACAATTCAATCAAAATCAAACCCAATTTACATGCTTAAAGTCTCGACAATTAGGGGTTTTTTAATCCGATTCGGTTTCATCAATCCAATTGAATCCACAATCATCATTTCCCAAATCAATTCAACTCATCCAATGAATCAAAACAAAAAAATCACAATGATTTCATGTTACTTGAATTCGGCCAAGCCTACTTTTAAAGGGAAAAATGTTCCAAATCAAAATTCAATCCAATTGAACTTCAAAACAACATTACCCTATTGTTTTAAGTCATCCAATGATCAACAAACAAAAAATCACCAAGATATTAGGGTCTCAATTTTCGGCCATGCCCAAAAATTTGGGGAAAAATGGATCCAATCCAATTTCATGAAATTGAACATACACAACTTCAATTAATCAACATACAAGCATACTTAATCAATCAATTCAACCAAATCATGCTTCAATTGATTTTACCCCATTTCAAACCCTAACTTTTTCATGCTTGATCAAAGCTCATAGATACCATTGTTGGTTTCTAGATTAGGTCCCAAGATTCATGAAATCAAGCAAGAAATTCGCATGAATACATCAAAGAAGTAGGCGGAATACATACTCACATTGAACGGTTTGAGATGCGAAGAACAAAACGAATTGGCCTCCTCCATGAAGCTCGGCAGTGGCTTCTCCATGCAGTAGGTGGCTCGGTTTTACTCGTTTTTGTCCCTCCAAGATTCTTCCATTGATGAACACCATGGAAGCTCCAAGCTTCAAGCTCCAAAAACGATTCCAAGCTCAAGTGTTCGTTTCCCTATCACCATAGTATAAACCCATGTGTGTGCTAGCACTTCTTCTTCTTCCTTTTGTTCGGTCAAACCAGAAATTTTGAGAGGATAAGAGATGAAAAACGGCTCAAAGCCGAGAGAGAAAAGAGAGGGAAGAAGGGTTTCCTTGAAACTGATTTTGGAGAGAGAGAGAAAATAAAAATAAAATGTATATTTATATATTTGTTTTATTTTCCAAAAACAAAACAAATACATAAATCATTTTCATTTATTAAAAAATCAAAAGACAAAAGTCAAAAAAGCAAAACCATTAATGCCTTTCAACAACCACATCAATCACTCAATCAAGTGACAACTTGTCACATGACTCAAAGTGACAATTGATTTGACGCTTGATGTGACTAGCGATTTGACGCTCGATTTGACTTGCGTGCCGTACTTGAATTCGAAATGCGAATGCGCTCGCAAATAATCCCGGGCTCGGGTTCGCTAATTCCAAATTAAAAAATTTTCCTTCGCGACGTAATTAAACGATTACGCCTAGCGAAATCACTATTCACGTCGCTAACGAATTAATTCTAAATTAATTCGTTCGCCCGAATTAAAATATAATTTTAATTCCGCGTTGAAATCCAATTTCTAATAATATATCAAATATATTATTTTATCAATTAATTCCAAATTAATCATTCTCTCTCTTTTAATTAATATTTTATCCTAGATAAAATATCTCTGTAATTAATCCCAGATTAATTTTCTCTCTCTTCTAATTAATCCCAGATTAATAAAGTGCGAGTCATACGTCATCGGTGAATGTTTGGTAAGCGACCCATGAGATCCCCGGATATGTTGGCAGTAAATACGGTCGTCGGACTATCCGAACACGTAAGTACCTCGTACTACGTTTGTACCGATTTACAAGACAAGGTTGGCTTCTAGCAAAGCACCATGCCTACCCAATTCTCCAGAAATATCCTTATAGGATTATTAGATCTATATCAAGCGTAGTATACTGTAGTATTGCGTATGTCGATCCAGTATCAGATGATCACGTGCAAGGTCTGGGGCTGGAATTGTGTCTGCCCTGTACGAAGCACATATCGGATGTCTGGCAACTAGTCTCTATAATCGGATATACATGACCTAGTCATAATATCCCGATAGCTCGAGCATTTAAGAGAACAAGTTCCATATCCTATGTGACCATCATCTCCATATGACCGAAGTGATACTTCCGTCTTAACATCACACCCAACACACTACGATTCTCAATATACCCAGCATTGTCGTACACAGAACCTGTTAAAGCCATGGACGACCTCAACCAAAGTATATTGATTGTCGCAAGTATTAGCGGTGCAAGTCTCAGGTTAAGACCAAATACACCTACCCTGATTGCAGACTCCCATAGACACATAGTCATACTACCAATGGGATTCCGCGTGGGTCTATCCAGAGCGAAGCTGTTTCCCGTACCGTCGGTAAAACACAGCCTCATATTACACTTTCATGAGTATCCTATAACTAAATATATGAGAACTATGTTGTTGTGCCCTCACAACGTGCACAAATGTAATACTAGTCTTTTATGTATTTATCGATGTCAAATCTCGATAATACTCCGACTAGGGATATTTAATGATTTATCCTTCGTGGACTGATACTGTCTCATATCATTCTCCGTCCAGGAACAAATCACAGGGACCTCTCATCATTTATACATCTAGGTGATCTAATCACAAATGATAAGAGTGCAATCTCATTTGTCACATAGTTAATTTGTACAACAACACCATGATCTGTACAAATAGTGACGCTATGGGTCATCAACAGTACGTACCTAGTACTACGTTTTTACCGATTTACAAGACATGGTTGGCTTCTAGCAAAGCACCGTGCCTACCCAATTCTCCAGAAATATTCTTAAAGGAATAGGTAATCTATATCAGGCGTAGTATACATAGTATTGCGTATTGCGATCCCGTATCATATGTCACGTGCTAGGCCTGGGGCTGGAATTGTATCTGCCCCGTACGAAGCATATATCAGATCTCTGGTAACTAGTCTCTATAATCGGATAAACATGACCTAGTCATATTATTTCGATAGCTGCAGTATATAAGAGCACCAGTTCCGTATCCTATGTGACCATCATCTCCATATGACTGAAGTGATACTTCAATCTTGACATCACACCCAATACACTACGATTCTCAATATACCCAGAAGAGGCGTACACAGAACCTGTTAAAGCCATGGACGACCAAAACCAAAGCATATTGATTGTCTCAAGTATTAGCGGTGCAAGTCTCAGGTTAAGACCAAATACACCTACCCTGATTCGGACTTCCATAGACACATAATCATACTACCAATGGAATTCCGAGGGGTCTATCCAGAGCGAAGCTGTTTCAGTACAATCGGTAAACACAACCTCCTATTACACTTGCATAATTATCCAATAATTAAATATATGAGAACTATGTCGTTATGCTCCCACAACGCGCACAAGTGCAATACTAGTATATTTCGCATTATCGATTTCATGTCTCGATAATACTACGACTAGGGATATTTAATGATTAAACCTTCATGGATTGATACTGTCTCATATCTTATCAATCCGAAACTAATCATATGGACTTTTATCATTTATATATCCTGGTAATCTAATTACAAATGATAAAAGAGCAATTTCCTTTGTCACATAGTTAATTTGTACAACAACACAATGTTCTGTACAAATAGTGATGTTATGGGTCATAATTGTCCAACAATCTCCCACTTGGCCTATAGCCAATCACTCAAGTGTCCTACACCTGAACTATGTACGGTTCGCTCAAAACTTCTGCTGAGAAAAATTCTTTCGTCAGCGGATTTGCAAAGTTATCATCTGATGCGATTTATTCGATCATCACATCGCCACGATGTATGATCCGAACGAATCAGATGAATAGTTGAAGTATATACTTGGATAGTTGATGAGACCATTAATTCTTTAGCCTGTGTTGTAGCCTATCTCAGCTGCTAACAGAACTACTCCTAATCTAATTAAGATTATAAAGATCCAAAGTATTTCTATTGTTGCCTCAGCTGCAGCGATATTCCGCTTTTGTTATTTATTAGGCAACAGTATCTTGTTTGGAAGATTTCAGCTCACTGTTCCGTTATTCAAACTATATAGTACCTTTATTACGACTTATAGTCGTTATTTTCGGTTTGGAAACTTGCAGTAGTGAACCCAGTCACTTCAAGTTCTCCATCTCCATAGCTTAAGAACGCATCCTCAGTTCATCTAAGATACTTAAGGATGTTCTTAACATCAATCCAGTGACTATCACTTGGATTGGCCTGATTGTGACTCCATATGCTCAAAGCATATGAGACACCAGGTCGCGTATATCTTTTCAATGTACGAGTTATCGGAATGTTCCAACAACTTTTAGATCTATCCCAGTAGATCCTTATTCCTAGAATAAAGGTTGTTTCTCCCAAGTAGTCTACGGAGAATTTTCATGAAAACCAAGCTTTCACCGATTGTATTACGGGAATGTCATTTCCAATAAATGATATATCATCATAATTTAGGACAATCACTGTCAGTGCGCTCCCACTAACCTCCTTATATACACAAGAATCATTTTCATTTTGAATTAAATCATATACTATTATGATTACATCAAAACGATAATTCCAAGAATGCAATGTTTGCTTCAATCCATAAATGGATCAAATTAACTTTCAAACCTTGTTTGCATGTTTTGGTGCAACAAAACCGTCAGGATGTTGTAAACATCCTCCAAAAGGTTTTCGTTTAAGGAAAGCAATTTTGACGTCCAGATGCCATATTTCATGAATGAAACATGCCGCATTAGTAAGCATTATCCAAATGTATTTAACCATGCCAACAGATAAAAGGTTTCGTCGTAATCGACACAATATTGATAACGATACCTTTTCGCTACAAGCCTAGCTTTGTACATTGGTATGTTGCCATCAATGTTTGTCTTCCTTGAAGATTTATATAGTACCAATAGGCACAATGCCTTCCGGTACATCAACCAGTGTCCAAACTTGGTTGGTATACATGGAATCCATTTCGGACTTCATGGCATTTTGCCATAATAGGGAGTCGATACCTTGTATCACTTCCTCATACGTAGTCGGTTCGTGTTCCTCAATAAGATTGACATCTTCATGAGGTGAGATCAGAAACCCATACCTCCCAGGTTGTTTTTCTGACTCTCTCCGACTAACGTGGTTCTTGTGTATTCGAATATTGTGGTACAGTTTCATCCTTGATGAACTGTTTGTGTTCCATTAAGGAATCGGTGCCTAGATAGTATTACTCCGATTTTCATCGAGTTTTACTTTCCTCTCACTTACCACTGCATATAGATATTCCTCTTAGGAAAACCGCATGGAGAGCAACAAATACATTGTTCTCTTGTGAGTTGTATAAGTACTATAGTTTGGTTTCCCTAGGATAACCTACAATTAGGCACTTATCCGATTTGGGTCTAGTTTGGTATCATCCAAACATATGCCTAGCATTCTCAAATCTTCAGGAATGAGAAAACCTGGTTTCTTTCCTGTTCATATCTAATATGAAGTCTGTCAAACAAATTTTTATGGAACCTTATTCAAAATAAGTGTTGCAATGTTTAATGCGTATACCTTGAAGGAAAATGGTAGCTCAGAGCGACTCATGATTAACCTTATCATGTCCAACAAAATTCGGTTTTTCCGTTTGGACACACCGCTCAATTGAGGTGTTCCGGGAGGAGTCCTCATTGAAAGAATACTATACTCTTTCAAGTAATCGATAAACTTATTGCTTAAGTATTTTCATTACAGTCCAATCGTGATGTTTAATACTTTTGCCGATCTGTCTGTCTACTTCATGTCGAAACTCTTTGAATTTATCAAAAGTTTCCGATTTTTGTTTAAAAAGAAACACATAACAATAACGTGATGCCACATCCGTAAAGGTTACGAAGTATTCATATCCACCTCTAGCCTAGCTAGATATGGGCCCACTTATGTCACTATAAACGAGGGCTAACAGATCGATGACACTTGCACTTTTACCAAGTAAAATGTGTTTTATGCACTTTGCCTAATAAACTAGATTCGTAGACATCATTTGAATAGAATCAAATCTGTCCTAGTATCCACTCTTCGAAAGTGTGGATATACGAGTCTTGTTTATGTGTCCCAGACTACAATGCCACATATAAGTCTCATCTGATCAAATCAGTTTGAGCTATTTGTTTGTCATGTTATACGTTTGAGATTCTTTTATATTCAAAATATAAATATTGTTATTCACATCTAATGTGTTTATCTCATATCATCTTTATAAAATAAACACTTTAGTGTTCTAGAATATAAAGGTATACCCGCAACGAGTTATACTCTGATATAGAGATAATGTTTCTAGTCAAACTAGGTACATTATAATAGTTTCCTAATTTAGGTACATACCTAAAGGGTAGTTCCTAAACTTTGGTTTCTACGGTTAAAACAGCGATTGTTGTCCCGTTTCCGATTCGTAGATCAATCTCAACTAAAGTCAGTCTCATGCTAATCAGCAGATTCTGCACATCAGTACATATCTTATATACCACATCTAGTATCAAAAATCCAATTTCGAAACTAGTAGCGAACATGTTTATGACAAACATACTTGAAGCCGGAGCCTTGGCCCTCTTCTCTTCCTTCATGTCTACCTTGTCTTTACGAAAATCATGCTACAGTGACCCCGTTTGCCACAGAATTTAGGCAGACATCTTGGGATATGTCATTGTCTTCCTAGAAGACTGTGATGATTTTGTATTTGCCCATTTTAGAAGCTCTGGCTCTACTTCCTAGAGCATAGCCATCAACTCTCCAAGAGTTTACTCTTGGTTCACAATGAACCTGCCCCAGCTTTCGGGTAGAGACTATAAGATCAAATCTTGGTAGTCTCGGCCACGTAGGTAATACCCAGCTAACCTAGCTGATCGATATCAGTAATCATCTGCGACACCTAGTGCTCGACAGATGTACCCTCTGACATACACGAGCAAAATAGCTTTATGTAATTTGTACTTCTAAGATTTAAGGATAAATCTATGAAGATCTTTAATTTCATCATCATGGTACAAGGATCTAATCCTTAATTTTGACAACGAAATTAAGTGTCATTGCAGTAACCATAATGGATTGAGCACTAAAGTTATCATTACATGAATCTTCAAAGATCATGTTCTACTATTTGCTCAACTCCGGGCTCAGGCCCAAGAGGTTTTTCTATCAAATAGAGTAACTTCTTAGTTCCCAGGACTATCCTGAGGTTCTATTCTCAATCTGAAAATTAAAGCTGTTTAAAAACATTTTCTCCTAGAATTATGTTTTAAACACTAATCTTTCAGTTATCTTGATTGCTATAGTCCAACTATCCAATCAACGATTTCATGTACTTTTGAATATAATGATTACTATAGTCTAACTATATATCAACTATAATTTGATTGGTTAAATTCAAATATATTGATACTATAATCCAATTATATAATCAACTATAATTTGAAGTAGTTTGAATATAGTCCAAATGTTTAATTTAAAACAATAATTAAATATTAGTCCAACTAATATATATAAATTAATGACGAAAAAATGAAATGAGCGCGTATTGGCAAGTATCTAAATGAAATTGCAAATTTAATACTTGTCTCCCACTATTTTTCGGCGAGCCTCTAACCCTCTGTTGAGTACTCAGAAAACCTTGTTTCCTAGTGGGCTATGATCCCGTTAAATAACACACAACCTTGACTTTGGCCAACAAATTGTATGAAACTTAACTAGGTAGATCTCTAAGATCAATTGGATCTCATCCAATTCATAGATCCAGTAGTTGGACATCCAAGTCTGAAACATATATCTAATATATGTCAATATATCCAATATATTCCCTAACCTTTTTCCTCTGAATCAATTAAGCTTTGGCTTTGGCACAACAAACTTAATGATTCCAGTTAGTCGGCGGACCCATTGACCTTGGAAAGCTTCATAATCGATGTCGATGGACAAGAAGTGATCTTGACTTTGGCCAACAAATCACAACTTGGACAAGACATGCGATATGGAACAAAGCCTTCATGATTCAAAAACACATCCGCGATGGACAAAGGTCTTGACTTTGGCCAACAAACCAGTGCCAATCTTGGATCTTGAGAATGAATCATTCAATGGAAGGAAACGCTTAATATTTCTTGAGGGTTTTTCGCGTATTGGCAACCAATTAATTATCTTTGATTAGGTCTCATCATCACACCCTTAAACATGCATTCTAAAAGCATAATAAGGCGCGATAAATAAATTAATAAATGATATGCAGATGGATATTTAAAACAACTTGTTCCCAGAACAAATCTCTCCCGCTAGTACAAATCTTACTTCTACCTAATTACATAACACTTCAAAGAAAACCTCATTTACATTGAGGGAAATAGGTGAGAAGAGAAATACAAAGAGTCAAGAGGTAATAGGCTGGACACGCAGGTCCAATTTAATAAATTCTAAATTTATTACAATAATTTCCAAAATTGCCCTCACCCATCTAATATCCATCTGATATACATTATTCATACATCACATCCATGTATTCACACAAAGCATTTATCAATCATTCTAATCCAATTAATTAATCTGAAATTAATGACCATCCAATGTTCAAACAACGATTGATTTGCGTGAGTCCAACTCGTTTTAAGAATATGTACTCAAAGTACGAATTCTTGAATTATATTTAACTACACACATTAAATCCAATTTAATTTTTATTCAATACTAATTCTTCATTTAATCCAAATTAAATAATTACACTTTATTAATGAGCCTTTGCGACTTAGATTCTAAATCTAATCTTTACGGGTCTCAAAGCCCAATTAACATCCAATGTCAATTTAATTAAAGTCCAATGGGCTTTCAATTAATTTATAAGGCATGGACTTTGGCAACCAAAGCCCAATAAAGAATCACCATTTTGCCAAAAATCATTAGGCCCATTAGACCCAATTAAAATTTAAAGGCCCATTTATTCTTATTTGGACTTTATGGAAATGGTTTTAGGCCCAATTGGATCCTACCAATTAACCTAAACCAAACTTGGCCCAACCAAACCCATTAAGCCCAAATACAACTTTATTAGCCCAATTCCAAATTAAGCCCAACTAATTAAATTCCAAAATTCCAAATTTCACATTTTAATTAACTAAAGTGTATTAGCCATAATTAATTAGTCAAATTAATATTTCCAAAATACCAATTACATAATTAATCATGCTAATCATCATCAACACATGTCCAACATTATTGAATCAAAAAAATCATCTCATTACTGCTATGAACTCACGGCAATTAGAGGGATTTTAAATCCGATTTTGATCTTAATACAATTAAATTCTAAATCAATTATCCAAAGTCTTTCAACTCATCTAATGATAAAAAAAAAAAATCACCATGACTTTAGGGCACTTCAAACTTTCAGCCAAGCCAAATTTTGGGGAAAAAATAATCCAATTCAATTTTCATCAAATTGATCACATATAACTCCAAGTTATCATCATTCAAGCATACTCAATCAATCAATTTTATCAAATCATGCTCAAATCAATTTTACCCAAATTTTACCCTAATTCAATTTCAAGCTTAATCAAGGTTATGATACCATTGTTGGGGTTTTCTAGGTCAAACCAAGATCAAATTAAGCATTTAAACGTGTGAATACATCAAAGTAAAGTTGCGGAAATACTCACTTTGATCGGCTTTTGCGATGCGAAGAGAAAAAAAATTTATGCTCCAAGCTTTTCCCTTGAGACTCTCGGCAAGCTCATTGGTTCTCCTCCTTGTGTTCTTCAAACTCCAAGATTTGAGAATGGATTCCATGCTCATGAATGGGTTTGCCTATCACCTTTGTGAGACTCCTAGTAAGTGCTAGCTTGTGGAATTTTTGCTACAAAAATTCCAAATCCCCTTTGTGACTCTCGGCCATGAGAGAAAATGGAGAATGATAGAAGATGGCACTTTGCCGTGTGATGGAGAGAGAAGAGAGAAGAAGTTGTGTGTTGTATTATGATTTCAAAAACCAAGTCAAATGATATACCAAAATTAATTAAAATGGTATTTGTCATTCAATCCATCACACTTGAGTGTTTGGTAAGCAACAATCAAATCCCATCAACTTCCCTCAACCAAAAGGTGATGTGATAGACAAGTGATGTGACTAGTGGGCCCCACTTGATTCAAAATCTGAGTGGGCCCGCAAACACTCCCGGGCTCGGGTTCGCTAATTCTGAATTAATGAATTTTCCGTTGCGACATAATTAATCAAATTTAATTAAATAATTATGCCTAGCAAAATTACTATTCACGTCGCTAGTGAATTAATTTCAATTAAATCGTTCGCTCGAATTAAAATCTAATTTTAATTCTGCGTCGAAATCCAATTTCGGATAATATATCAAATATATATTTTATCGATTAATTCCAAATTAATCGTTCTCGCTCTTCAAATAGTATTTTATCCCAGATAAAATATCTCCGCAATTAATCATAGATTAATTTTCTCTCTCTATTAATTAATCCCAAATTAATTATGTTCGAGTCATACGTCATCGGTGAATCTCGGGAAGCGACCCATTAAATCCCTGGATATGTTGGTAGTAATCTAGTCGTCGGACTATCCGAACACGTACGTACCTATTACTACATTTTTACCGATTTACAAGACATGGTTGGCTTCTAGCAAAGCACTTTGCCTAACCAATTCTCCAGAAATATTCTTAAAGGAATATGTAATCTATATCAGGCGTAGTATACGTAGTATTGCGTATTGCGATCCAATATCGGATGTCACGTGCTAGGCCTGGTGTTGGAATTGTGTCTGCCCCGTACGAAGCACATATCAGATCTCTGGTAACTAGTCTCTATAATCGGATAAACATGACCTAGTCATAATATCCCGATAGCTGCAACATATAAGAGCACCAGTCCGTATCCTACGTGACCATCATCTCCATATGACTGAAGTGATACTTCCATCTTGACATCACACCCAATACACTACAATTCTCAATATACCTAGAAGAGGCGTACATAAAACCTGTTAAAGCCCTGGATGACAAAACCAAAACATATTGATTGTCGCAAGTATTAGCGGTGCAAGTCTCAGGTTAAGACCAAATACACCTACCCTGATTCGGACTTCCATAGACACATAGTCATACTACCAATGGAATTCCGAGGGGTCTATCCAGAGCGAAGCTGTTTCCGTACCATCGGTAAACACAACCTCCTATTGCACTTGCATAAGTATCCAATACTTAAATATATGAGACAACTATGTCGTTATGCTCCCACAATGCGCACAAGTGCAATACTAGTCTATTTCGCATTATCGATGTCTTATCTCGATAATACTACGACTAGGGATATTAATGATTAAACCTTCATGGATTGATATTGTCTCATATCTTATCAATCCAGAACTAATCATATGGACTTTTATCATTATATATCCTGGTAATCTAATTACAAATGATTAAAAGAGCAATTTCCTTTGTCACATAGTTAATTTGTACAACAACACAATATTCTGTACAAATAGTAATGCTATGGGTCATAATTGTCCAACACATAGTTGAATCAGCAACACACGATTGTTTGATGCTTCTCCAAACTATAGCTCCCTCACCAAGAGTAAATATTGATCCAGATATCGACTTTCGATCATCTGTATCTGTTTGAAAATCAGAATCAGTATATCTAATCGGAATCAAATCCCTGCCAGAATAAACAAGCATATAGTTCCTCGTTCTCGGTAGATACTTGAGAATATGCTTAACTGATACCCAATGATCTAATCCTGGATTTGACTGAAAATGACTAACTATTCCCACCGCATAGCATATATCAGAGCATAGCATACATCAAGCTCCCATCTACAGACGCATATAGAATCTGTCTCATATCTTCTTCCTCTTGGGGTGTCGAATGACACTGCCTTTTAGAAAGAAAAACTCCATGACAGGAAGGTAAGTTACCTTTCTTAGAGTTTTGCATTGAATATCTAACAAGCTTCTTGTCAATATACAATGCCTGAGACAGAGCTAGCAGCTCTTTTCTTGCGATCTTTAATAAGACGGATCCTAAGAATATAATTTTCTTTCCCAAATCTTTCATTTGGAATTGTTCAGCCAGCCAAGCTTTTACATATGATAATAGTTCTACATTATTCCCAATAAGTAGAATATCATCAACCTAAAGTATTAGAAAGACCACTCGCTTGTCCTTAATGAATTTATAAACACAAGATTAATCAGGATTTGGATAAAGCCATAAGATTTGATCGCCTCATCAAATCTCATGTTCCAAGATCTGGACGCTTGCTTAAGTCCGTAGATAGACCTTTGCAACTTGCAAACCTTTTGCTTTTCATCTTTGCTTATAAAACCTTATGGTTGCTCTATATAGATGGTCTCTTCAAGATAGACATCCAAAAAGGCTGTCTTGACATCCATCTGCCAAATTTCATAATCATAATCAGCAGCAATAGAAAGCAAGATTCGAATAGACTTCAGCATGGCTACTGGTGAAACATTTTCCTCATAGTCAACTCATTCTTTTTTGGTATAACCATTTGCCACTAGCCTTGCTTTAAATGTCTCTACATTACCCTCCACTCCTCTCTTTCTTATGTAGATCCATTGCACCCTATAGGATTTATTCCTTCAGGTAGATCTACAAGCTCCCAGAATGAGTTAGAATACATGGATTCCATCTCAAGTTTCATAACCTCAAGCCATTTTTCTTTATCATGATCTTCCATTGCACATCTATATGTCAATGGGTCATTCTTCCATCATCAGTGATAGCAACTTGTGCTTCACCTCTTGTTCTATATCAAGAAGGTAGTCGTACTATCCTCCCACTACGACGAGGTGGTAAGATGTTCTGACTCGAAGATGTGGTCTCCTCGCTTTGTGGAACAACAATCATAGCAGGTTGTTGACTGATCTTATCAGATTTTAATCCTCAAGACTATCTTGCTTTGAGGTTTGAAGTCTGCCATATAATATTCTCAAGAAACGTGGTATTTGTCGACACAAATACCTTAATATCTCGAGGATTATAAAACACACCTCCCCTTGTGCCTTTTGCATATCCTACAAAGAAACAACTTCAAAACGTATTTCCAACTTTGTTGTCTTACCCTTTAGCACGCATGATGAGCACCCCCATATACGAAAGTGACTCAAAATGGGTTTGTGGCCACTCCATAACTCTAAGGGTGTTCTAGGTACTGAATTAGATGGAACCACATTCAAAATGTAGGTGCTGTTTGTATAGAATACCCCCAAAATGATTTTGGGAGTGAAGAATAACTCAACATGGAACGAATCATGTCGAGTAAAGTTTAATTCCTCCTCTCAGCTACACCATTTTACTGAGGTGTACCAGGTGCAGTTAATTGGGATAAAATCACATACTCTAATAGGTGATCTTTGAATTCATTATCAAGGTAATCACCTCCTCGATCTGATCGAAGGCACTTGATTGATTTACCTAATTAATTTTCTGTTTCGATTTGGAATTCTTTAAACTTTCCAAAAGTTTCAGATTTATATCTCATTAGGTAAACATAATCATATCTTGAGTAATCATCAACAAAAGTAACGAAGTACTCATAACCACCTCTTTCTTGTGTGGACATAGGTCCATAAACATCTGAATGTATGAGCTTCAGTTGTTCTTGGACCCTATTGCCTTTTGCAGAGAAATGCCTCTTTGTCATCTTACCTTCAAGACATGACTCACAGACTGGTAGAGTACCAACATTTAGTTCTCTTAAGAAACCATCATTTACAAGCCAATTTATCCTTTCAAGATTTATATAACCAAGTCTTACGTGCCATAGATATGTGTTATCAGTGTGAGAAATCTTTTGTTTCTTTGTTTTGGGCAATTCTACTTTGAAAATTTCAGCATTCAATAGTGAATTAAAATTGGGCCTTATTACATAGAGCCCATTTTCAATAAAACTAGAACAAATATTCAAACCATTTCTTGAAATAACAATTGATTTATTATCAAAAGAAACTGAATAAGATTGTTCATAAGTCGAGAAACTGAAATGAGGTTTGTAGTAAACCCCGGTACGAAATAAACATTATAAAAAAAATTTATTATTCTCAACATAAAGTTTTATTTGTCCAACTGATGATGCTGAAATTAAAGCGTCATTCTCAACTCTCAAAGTAAAGTCCCCATCAGAAAGTCTAGTGTATGAATCAAGCTTTTGTAAGAAACAACAAATATATTAGTCGCCCCTGAATCAATTATCCAATGTGATAAATCATTTTCAACTAAACAAAATTCAGTAACAAGTAAATCTGATTTACCTTTTTTTTCCTGTTTCAGCTCCTCGAGATATGCTTGCAGTTTCTCTTCCATTGCCCATCAATTCCACAGTGGAAACATTTTCCATTTAGCTTTTTCTGGGTGGAGCCATTCTTATTTCCTTGACTGTTGTTTGGCTTGTTCTTTTTGCTGTTGTTCCCTGCTGTTTTCTCAGTTCCTGAACTCTTACCTTTATTCTTATTTCTCTTTCTCTTCTTAAAAGAAGAGTTAGAAGTAGAAGGTTCAGCAACATTTGCTTCTCATTTCTTCTCCACAGAAATAGACTCAAAAGTTGTGAGTTCGTTAAGCAATTCAGTCAAATTATAACTCAACTTATTCATGAAGTAATTGCTTTTAAACTGAAGAAATTGTGGGCTAAGGCTTTCCAAAATCATGCCCACTTGTGTGCCTTCATCTATGGTAGCCCCATTGATTTGTGCCTCATGAATTGTACTAATCATCATTAGAACATGTTCACGAATAGAAGTTCCAGCTTTTATTTTGCAGTTCATGACTTTCTTGACTACTTCATGTTTAGCTTGATCAAGGGGTTGCCAAACATGCTTGTAGAGACTCCATTATCTCATAAGCAGTCTCTGTCTTTTCGTGCTTTGTATTAAGCACGTCAGACATAGGCAGCAAGCAAATAACAACGAACTTTGTCATTTGCTCGAATCCAATTTTCATAGGCATCTTTGATGGTTTTGTTGGCATTCACAGTAGGTTCTGGAGGACATTCCTCCATCAGGACAAACTTAAGGTAATCCAGCACAATAATTATATTAATATTTTTCTTCCACTTAGCAAAGTTATCACCAGTTAATTTTTCAGTAGCAACAGTGATAGGATTGGATTTGACATTTTTCTGAAATCATTAAAAAAAATATTCTAAATTATTCCATGCATAAAATTTAAAATAAATTTGGCATAGTAATCATGATGCATGATGCATATGCAAAACACTGAAATATATATGCACTATATAGCCTCAGAAAAATTAATAAGCATATTGTGTTGCCTTAGGGTCGATCACAACACCTTATTAACATAGAGGCAATCTCAATTAATAATTTTTTTCAAAATATCTCATATTTTCAAAATTTATTAATAACCGATTTTTGGTCTAAATATAATTAACACTTTTAACTATATATTTATATGAGTACAACCCACCGTTTTGGATCCTTAAAATTTAACTCATAATAACCACCTTAGGGTAAGTTAATTATGAAATACATTTTATAAATCCTATCTTAAGAAGTACAACCTTGATATTAACCTAAGCAAACACTCTCCTTAGGGAGGATGAAACTAGAGTCATCACGAAGCCCCATTTAGATTTCACGATGTTGCACTAATGGTGGAGACCAAAGGATGTTTTGACAAACTACCCGCTCCCACTCATTATTTTAAGTTTAGTGATTTTATATATAAAACATCTAATGTTTTTAAAACTTAGTGGAAAAAGACCAAGAAATCAATATTAAAGGTATTTAATTACAAAGTTAATTGTTCATCATAATAAAATTGGCCCGTTTTACTAATAAAACTTAAATTCATTATGAACATCTAAGTTATTCATGATAAAACAATTTATTATAAATACTTAGAACTAAATTTTGTGACATTACAAATTTTAACGATTTAAAATTAATTCACAAATTTTATTTAATCGACTAATCGATAAAAATTCTAAAATAGTTTTTAATCAAATTATAAACTATTTACTATCATAAATTTATGAAAATGCACATGTATGTATGGCATGTTATAATGCAAGAGTAGGCATTGTGCTAATTCTATATGTCATTTAAAATATGCATGAGAATAATTTTTATAATTCCACAAAATAAATAATATATAATATTATAATTCAAGTAAGAAAATTCCTGTAGATCTGAATCTCTATGAATCACGATCTTCCACGACTTATCTCCCCACCTCCAACGGCACGTGTAGGCGTGAAAATAATTACGAAGAACACTCTAATTTGTGAGGGATTCGTGTACTCAGCGCATGAGATGAATCTTGGGTGCTATTTCCTTTTGATTTCTCAAAACCAAACTTTAGAAAAATAAAAGAAAACTTTTTCCTTTTTATTTTCTAATTTTCAGCACCACCCAGATTTATGTTGTTGTTGCTCTTATTGAATTTTTGATCAAAATCAACAATTGCTTCCCTCTCTCTAGCTCACGATTTGTTTGCTATTAAATATCTCTTGGAACTACTTTTTGATATGGAATCCTTATCCCTCATTTTTGATAAGTCAAAAATATATAGGCACACAGCTCACGATTTTTGCTTTGTTTTGATTTATGAAAAATATGTCATGTAAATCCATTGAGGATTTTATTAATTTTGATTTTCAAAAAAATCAAAATAAAATTCTTTACTATTTATCTCATAATTTATCAAAGATAATTCATTAAAAACAATTTCAAATTTCAACTTTTGAAAATATATCTCATTAAATTAAAATTTAATTAATCAAATTAATTAAATATTATTTTTCTAAATTAATAAATAGATACATTATCATTAATAAATATATTAAGACAACATTTGTCATAATTTCCAAACAAGCTATATGGAATAATTAGAGTGTAAAATAATTCATAATTATTTTAAATAATTCCCAACTATTGTTTCTCCACAATATTATCGTTCATATTACGTTCGACATGATAGAAGACGATGAGGGGACCGATTGACCTATAATTCTAAGCTCCAATAATTCCGTCGATTAATTATAAACTCTTTTTTAATCAAAGAAATTATCAATTCTGGAGTAACTCCACTAAATACCCAGAATTGCACTCTCAGAATTATAGAATTAATTACTCAAGTATTGTCCATTGATGTAGTCATTACCTATGTAATGATCCTCCATAATAGCTTCGTAAATGAGGTAGGTATAAAAAATCCGTTAACCTCTCCAATTACATCTTTATCCCTGACTTCCATTAGTTCTCAAGTGAACAATTAATTCATAACTTTTATGAATTTGCGCGCTAATCGTTCAGGTCCTGAACTAACAAACAATGGACTCTTATGAACGAATTTCATTGTATCAAGTTAGCATTCTCAGCTATTCATTCAACTCATTTCCAAAATACAAGGTTTACGAAATATAATAAATACAAAGTCATACCAAGTAAATTAAAGAATAAATTAATATGATATAGGAGTCTACTAAATACAATGAATTAAGATCATCACATTTATGACCATTATTATGATAAAATTGATGTTCTTTATTTAACGGAATTTATTAGAATCTTTTCAATTTTATCTGGTCATGTCCAATATAATCTTGTTATATAAAATACATTCATTTTTAATGTCTCTACATAATATAGTGTGGATAGTATTATACCATTCTAATGGAATGAACTGTATTTATGACTTTGAATTTTAAGATTCTCAACTTCAAATCATAGCATGGACAAATTTTGATTATTACTCTTTAAATTTTATCCATGCATATATGTATGTAACATTTTACATATACATATGTGTTAATTTAAAGCTACATAAATAATCAAGAAATTTCATGAATTTTATAAAGCAAATCAAAATGCATACATGGAATAAAATTGAATCATTAATTTATTAATCAATCATGTTTCGACACATTTGGGGTTGTCGGACATAAAAATACCAACACAATTATGATGTGGCTCCCCATTCTCATCATCTTCACTATGCGTCAAATGCACTTTCAAAGTCATGGTAATAAAAACTTATTCTCGTATTCAATGTGTTAACATTACACATCTTAACATTTTAGAGAAATTTCAAGTTCTTCCGCAACATCTTTTAGTAATTTAACTATTTTTTTGTAG